>PVKH010001896.1:0-28791 GCA_004027955.1 Chaetophractus vellerosus
GGCCCCCCAATGAGAGTTGGTTTCTTCGTTTGTTTTTAGGAGGCACAGGGGATCGAACCTGGGACTTCCTACCTGGGAAGCAGAAGCTCAACCACTTGAGCTACACCCACTCCCCTGCATGCTTTTTTAATACAGGGAGTAGTAGAAACAGATCTGAAGCAGTGGTCAAGCATGCTGGATTCAAATATCAGTACTTCTGCCGATAAGATGGTGTGACCTTGATCCTCCTTTCCTCATATGTAAAATGATGGGGACTGAAATAGAGGATCCACATGGGGCCTTTCACCGTCGAGATTCCCAGTTTGCTGGTGTGTCTCTCTTACAAAGTAATTCTTAACATTAATAGTTTTTACTGTGATTTCTCATTTCAGAAACTACACATTTCAACTGGAAATTGCGTATTTCATAGAGTGGGAAGTGTTATGATGCAGAGGTAGTGTGGTTGGTTTACAAATCAGAGGTGAAAGGATGAAGCTCAGGCCTCTCTGAGTTTGTTTGTCTAAATCAAGGGAAAGGAACGTGCGAAGGGTGAGGCGATTGATGCCGAGCTTCGGAGCTCTGACTGCTGTTTGAGTGTGGCTCATCAATCCCAGAAAAGATTTCCCATTTGGCTGGGTGTGCAGCCTCCTGGCAGACAGCTGCCTGCACAGCTGGGGGCATCAACCCTCGCTCATCACGCGGGATGCGGCAGGAATGGCTCTTAGCTGGTAATATTCATGCCCATCTGTTTGGATTACATTGTGCCCTGTGCACACTGTTCAACTCCATCCTCCTCTTTCTCCTCCCACTGGCATCTCCCCTCCTTCCACCTTCCACCTGTCCCTGGCCATGCTGGCTTCCAACTTCTTTTCAGAGGGCCTTTCTACTTGGATAGTGCCATGGTATTCCCTTCACAGTCTAAGGAAATTGCCAGGTGTGTGTCTTAGTTAGAAGAACACAGTCCTGGAGTCAGGAAAGAGCTGAAGATGATATTTTGCCCAGTCTGCTTATTTCATGGATGAGAAGACTGAGGTTCAGAGAGGTCGCATCACCTGCCAATATTCACACAGCTAGTCTTCAGTAGAGAAAATGGTTTGGTTGGTGTTTCAGGCTTAACACCCTTCTTCCAAAATACTGCCAGAATTTTCTGTCAGGAACCTTGGTGCTACTGTTAGTGATCAAATATGGACAATTATCCTCCCAAATTTTTTTCTAGAGTTTTCTTATGAATGGGCAAGGCAGAAAATATCCTTGAACTGAACTGATAAGGATAGTATCCCTGTTGGAAATATATTCTTTATGGGTATTACAATCATTTGCAGTAGAGAAATGGTCTCAAGTGAGTGTTAGGAGTCACCAGGTCTAAATACCTAGAGGAAAGCAGTTCACCCACCGAGCTAGGAGATCCTGATGGAAAGAGAAAAAGCATCCACTCCTGGGAATCAGGGGGCCAGGATCTACTTTTTCCTTCCTTGATCCCTTGTCTTCTCCTTTCTCTATCTCCCTTTCTGCCCCCCTCCCATTTTATTTTCCACCGTTACCTCCTTTCTTCTCTTTCCCTTGTTCTTTCATTTCTCTTTTCTATTCCCTTTCATTTTTGGCTTTCTTTTGGGTGGGAAGAGTCACTACCTGTTTGGAGATTGGAAACTTCCTGTGTCCATTAAATACCCCCTGGAAGCAACATCAGCCAATGAGCATCACTGTTTAATGGTTCCGTGTCCGTTATCACATGGGCTACACTTCTGTGTGAGTTATCTCATTTTATTTTCACAATAGTTCTGACATAGGAATAATTATCCCCATTTGACAGGTGAGGAGGATGAGTCTCAGAGAGGTGAAGTTGTGGTCTGTGATTGCGAGATTTGTAGACATCAAGGATGGACTTTAGACTCCATGTTTTGGCCTCTGTATGAGAATGTATCTCAAACTTGAATGTATGCACAGATCTCCTGGGCATCTTGTTCAAATGCAGATTCTGGTTTATTATGTCCTGGGAGGGGCTAGAGATACTACATTTCTAACAAGCTCTTGGGCAGTGCTGCTGCTACTGGGCCAAGGACCACACTTTGAGTAGATGGCTTTATACCATACCAGGCAGCTTTCTGTCTTGGAAGCTTAAATTCTTGACAGCTGATTGGGTTGCCCATCTTGTCCTGGATGGTGAATACTGCTTTATTGCTTTTCTGCTATGTAACTTCAGAGCTTGTTTTTCTACTCATTCCTTTCAGAAGCAAAAGAGGGCATATAAGAAAATTACAGAGTATGGCCAAGAAATGATTGGATTTGCCATTTCATTACCATGGAATGAAGCAGCTGGCTCTTAGTATCTGATGACTTCTGCAAAAGAAGTAGGGAGGTAGGTGGCATTGGACTGAATAAAAATGGGGCCACCATTCTCACCTGTCCCTGTTAAAGCACTTA
The DNA here is from genome assembly GCA_004027955.1 of Chaetophractus vellerosus. Classification (NCBI taxonomy): domain Eukaryota; kingdom Metazoa; phylum Chordata; class Mammalia; order Cingulata; family Chlamyphoridae; genus Chaetophractus; species Chaetophractus vellerosus. The sequence continues at coordinate 2,401 of PVKH010001896.1, forward strand.
TCTCAAGATACTCCCCAACACACCATCCTAGATGCAGTCCCCTCTGCAGAAGAAGCGCTACATGGGAAGTGGTTGTATGATAAATGCCAGGCTCCAGGATTTTTTGGCATCCTTGCTTATAAGATTAAGTCAGAGACAAAGCTCTAGAGGAAGTGGCAGTGATTCATATGTGGTGCTTATATTTATAAAATAGAGGAAAGGAGAAAAGGTGCTGTCCTTTTCTAGATCCTGAGAAGCAAACCTGCCCTAACTGAGTCAACATACTCTAAAGGAGGCTAAACAAAAGAGGAAGGAGACTAGAAGCTAACATGTACCAACAAACACACTATATACCAGTGAGCTTATGGACAGTATTTCCCTTGCTATTATGAGACTTTTTGATTTTTTAAGAGGTTGATCCCATACATATAATATAGGAATCTACGTGTCCCTGGGAAATGCTTTTAGAGGAAGAAAATATAATTTGAATTTTTTCCTAGTTTTAAATCATATTCACAAAGGCAAGGCAGACATGTAAGAATAGGAGCTGTTCTGAGCTTTCTGTTTTCTTTGTAACCAGAAGGTGAGCCAACCAGAAGGTGCATCCTCCTGGCCTGATCTTTGAGCATGGGAATATTTTAAGGGCCTCTTATAAATAATTTTTATTCTCATTTTCTACACAGACCAATTCTAGCTGAGCAATGAAAGGTGGGCATGAATGAGTATGTGGACTTCTTTTCTTACTGTCCTAGTTTGCCAGGACTGCTATAACAAGTAACTATACAGTGGGTTAGTTTAAACAAGAATTAATTGGTTCATGGTTTTAGAGGCTAGAAGTCTCAAATCAAGATGTCGGCAAGGTCATGCTTCCCTTGGAGTCTGTAGTGTTCTGGCACTGGCTTGCCACAATACTTGACTTTCATCTCTGCCTCCATCACATAGCAGTGTCCTCAGTCTTCTCATTGGCTTTCTCTGAGTTCTGACTTTTGTGTTTGGCTTCTCTAACTGCGCCTGATTTATTCTCTTTATAAGGCCTCCAGTAATATGGACTAAGACCCACCCTGCTTCAATTTGGCCACACTTTAAATAATAACATTTTCAAAAAGTCCTATTTACAAATGGTTCACATCCACAGGAACATGGATTAAGATTAAGAACATGCCTTTTGTAGGGTACATGATTCAGTCCCCAACATCCACTCTTGGAAAATTGGTGCTTTCCCATTTAATTTATGTGATGCAAACATTTTTTTTCCCACAAGATAAGAATAAACAGCTTGATGATCTTTGCAGATCATAAACCCTGGGCATTCTGAACTTCTGAGCAAGCTCATAAATATGAGTTGAGGCAGGTCAGAGAAATCCATGCAATGTGCTTTTCTGGCATTATCTCCAGCCACTCCTCCAATGCCACCCTACACTCTAACTCCACTGAAATATTTGTTTGCTTGAACACATCACACTCTTTCACATCTCAAGTCTGTGTTCATTTGATGAACTCCTAGTCATTAAAAAATCCTAGCTCATCAATTGGAATTCTCATACAATCTCTCTGGAAAAGGTTTGGTAATTCATTATAAACATATCTATCATTTACCTAGAATTTCACTCCTGGGTTTCTAAGAGAAAGGAAAGCATATGCCCACACAAAGACCTGTATGTGAATGTTCATTACAGCTTCATTCATAATAGTCCCAAGTTGAAAACAACTCAAATGTTCATCAGCTGGTAAATGGCTAAACAAAACAGAATACTAAGCAGAACTAACAAGGAACAATGGCATAAATACTGATGCATTAAAAGAATGGATTAATCTTAAAAGCATTATGTTAACTGAAAGAAGTTAGACACAAGAGATTACATACAATATGATTCCATTTATATGGCATTCTGGAAAAGGTAAAACTATAGAGAGAGAAATGTAGATCAATGGCTGCCAGGGAGTGGGGATGGAGATAGTGTGTAGGAAGAAAAGGAACACAAAGAAACATTTTGGGGTTCTTTATTTTGATTGTGGTGGAGGTTACATGACTATAGGTATTTGCCCAGAATCATTAACTGTACAATTAAAAAGGGTGACTTTCACTGTATGAAAATTACTGCTTAATAAACCCAACTTAAAAAAGCCCTGGCTCAGAAACCACCTCTGCTGTTCTGTCTTCCTTGAACTCCCCTCATCCCCAGACATAGCTACTTGTGTGTGTCCATTTACTCCAGGATAGTCCTCTAATATAGCATTCTTCACATTGTAGTATGAATATACATGTCTGTACCTCTCTCCCTCAATCCACAGTGAATCTTTATATTCTGTGTTTATTCATCGTTTACTCTCTTACACATAAAAATTGGCCCCTAATAAGCACTTGGAAAAGTTTGGTGGAATGGATGGATGGATGAATGCAGAGACACCACAATCTGAAAACAGCGAAATACTTTTTTTTTCCCAACAGAAGTAACTGGAAGAATCCCAAGCCTTAGAGCAGAATTGGCGTCCATTGAATGCCAGGGCAGAGTCCTCCTATTTCTCTCTTTCATCCTTCTGACCCATTGCTTGATATTTTGTCAGTTTTCTCATAGGTCTTTTAATGAAGATACATCTGTTTCATTGTTGTTGTACTAATGAACCATTTCCAAGTTGAATGTCCCAGAGTTGGAGGAAGAGCTGGTATTTACCATAAGAAGTCTAAAGGCAAGGCCAATATATGTGGGAAGCTGTTGAATGGACAGTCCTGCACAAGAAACTTAAGCTCCAGGCCTGGTTTTGCCACTAACTTAGTGGTTTGACCAAGTCACATCCTCTCTAAGCCTCCATTTCCTCATCTGAAAAATGGGGAATGGAATGGACTAGGTGGCAGTAAAGTTGGCTTTTCACCAACTTAATAGTTGGAGATTGGTGACTCACAAAACCTTACATCCTCCTGCTTTAAGTAGTATGAGGGTTTAAAAATTGCTTAGATCCTCTTTACTTAACTGTATAAAAGAGTCCAGATGGTTGGCTTCCCCAGAATGGTGGACTCTCTACATACAAGAACATGGTTTGCCAAGTTACTCTACTATTTTCATATCATATTCATGCCCAACAGATTAATTTAAAAGGGAAGATTTGTCTGAAAAAAAATCTCAAAATAAGGTCACTTGTTGAAACTTTTCTGGCCATGCTAATTATTGAATTCAACCTCATGTGGTTTCCAATGGACAGCTGTGTATGAATATTAATTTTTCTTGGAGGGTTTTTAAAAAAGCTTTTCCTCAGTAGTTTTGTTTTCACAACACAATCAAGGGATTTAATTCTTCTAACAAAACAGCAATTAATGTGTGCCACATCCCAGCTTGTAAAGTGACATGCAGTTTCTAGAAATGGGACACCCTTTTAAATGGAATTGGTTTCCTTTGTCATATTACTGAATGAAACAGTTATGGTCTCAGCTCTTCCCTCTTTTCAAATATTTTTTTTTCCCCAGAATCTTTTACTCACCTTCTTTTGATATTACTTTTTAAAGTGGCCAAGATGTTCTTTCTCCCTCTTTGCTCTGACTTATCTCACACTACTTACAGATCCTAATTTTTCCTGGTTTCATTCTTTTTCTCTTCTTTTCTCTCTTGCTTGTTGGACTGTTCATAGATCTTTCCATTGCAGTTTTCCATACCATCTGGTTAGGATGTATGGCCAAGATACCATCTGACCTCCAAAGATTCATGGTCCCCTTAGAGCTGGTAGGTGGTTGCCTAGCCAGGACTCCATTTCTGAGTACCCTTTGCACCAAGGCAGGACTATAAAACTAGTCTGGCCCATGGAATGTGATGGGAAGTGGTGTATGTCACTTCCTGAAGAGATTAAGAAGCAGGCTTGCCTTTACCTTGCTCCTTCTCTGTCTGCCATCTGAATAAAGAAGACGTTAAGGACTAGAGAATCCTGGGCCACAAAATGGCGGCAGCCTAGAGGGCCCAGTTGAAGGCCATCAGACACACAAGCATTGGACTTTTCATGACTGGGACATAAATTTCTATCATGCTAAACCATTGAGAGTTCAAGGTTGATCTGTTATGGTAGCTAACATGACCTTAACTAATACAAAATGTTATCTGATCTGCACCTTTAATCTAAGGCCTGTGTCTCCTTTTTTTTGGTGTAATATCTTTCTAAAGATTTATTGATTTTTCTGATCCCTTAGATTTCTAGTAAAGGAGATCAAAGTGAGTTTTGGGTCACTGGGGCTGTGAGGGGCTTTGTATTGGGAAATCGTTAGATACTAGGGAAGCACTGTGTAAAGAATGAAATAGACAGTATTTTGAGTAGGTGTCAGGGTTTAATGGGATGATTTGTTATCATTTTTTTTTTTTTGAGGAAAGTCCTAGAGGTTTCAACATTGATATAATATTTAGGAGACAAGTTTGCTCTTGCTGTTCTCAGATGTTTCCCATTTCTGCTCAGGTGGAGAAGGATGCTGGATTATTTTGGCCTTGTGAGAAGGGCGCAAAGAAGGCTATAGTTGACTTGGAACAATATATTGTGTGGGTACAGCAGAGTGAAACACAGCGTTAGAGAAGATCTGGCTCTGCCCCCTTGCCGCTTCATCACCTTGGTCAGTTTACTTAATTGATAAGTGCCTCAATTTCCTTATCTGTAAAATTTGTATAACAACAGTACTTTCCTTGTAAGGTTGTAACAAAGACCAAATGATAAATTACTTAAAGTGCTTAGGGCAGACTCTGGCACATTGTACGTGTCAAATGTGAGCTATTATATTGATCTCTTTTTCTTTTTATACAAAATTGGTACATTTCTACAAGCTTCTTCACAGCTGGGTATCTACCATCTAGAACAGTGTGGGACACATAGGGGTTCAATAAATAATGGTTATCTGAAAGAACAAATAGACAGTTTTTATTCTCTTTTTCTTTTCATGTATCATTATATTGTGAGCATTTTCCTGTAAGTTATTGCAAAAACATGGTTTTAGGATGGCTGCTCTGATCAATATTTAATAAACATATTTAGAGCTTATATATCCAACTGTGAGCTATCCTTCAATGTTGTCAGCAGGTAATCACTTTTTCAAAAGATGCTGATGTTGAGCAATATATTTTTGTACTTTCTCCTTGGGTAATATATCTAGAGCCTGCAGCACATTCTTTTGAACACTGACCAGAGTGGCAAACTGTCAGCCTTTGCAGGTGAATTGGGTTATTGGAAATAGTCACAAGCCACCCCAACCAAGTTGTTGAACATGAAGAATGATTTGGCTTGAAGAGCCTAATGTTGCACAGATATGAAACGACTCTGATTACAGAAAGAAAAAAGTCCAAAAATGTACTAAGTGGCAAAAGTTATCTTGGAGCAAGTGAGTATAACCACACTTGGTGACTGCTTTAAAAAACGACCTATTTGAATGTGTGCCTTCTGCCGCTTTATATCATCTATCAGGTTGGAGGAATAACATTCAATTTTAGAGAGACATTTCTTCGTTCAGTTTTCACAAAGTTTGTCTGTGAAAATAACCCTTGATTCAGCTTCTTTTATGGTCTAGAGCCTGTAAGAACTCTGGTGAGAATGGAATATAGAAAGTCCTCAAAAGTAATTTCTGGTTTTCAGAAGGTTAAATGATTAAGAAAATTACAATACTGTCAAGGCAAGACTGTCAAGAATATATATTTGGATTCCTATTATATGGTATTTGATTCTGCAGTCATATTAAAGAGAAGGAAAGACCTTTATTTTCTAGGAAATAGAAACTTAGAATGGCAATATCATTATTGGTATGTATTAATACTGATGATAATAATCATAATAAATTTTAAGGGTTTGGAGAGCAAGTTGGGCAGGGTTCTCCCATTGGCTGCCAACCACTGCCACCTTTAGACTGTAGTAAACATCATTTATATTGCCATAATGCTTTAAAAGTTACAAAATTTTCATATACTGCATTCCATTTGCTCCTCCCAATACTCGAAATAGCATGATTGCCTATGATTTTTAGATGCAATAAGCTGAGCCTGAAAGAGTCTGTGGCTTGTGTAAGGTCACTCAAATAGTAATTGATTGGGGACACTAATATTGACTGACCTGGGACCCTAAAAGAAATTGGTGGGCATATTTCTCTTTAGAATAGCTTGGAAAAAACCAAAATATTTGGATTCATTGATTTTATAAAACTAGCTTCAAAGCGTGCAAAATGGAAGAAAATGTAGTTTGAACCACGTTTAGAAAAATAAATAAATAAAAACCAATGGATGGTATTGCTTTACTTGAGTGCTAACTTTATTAAAATACAGGTGCTTAGGTTTGGTAACCTAAGAAGGGAACTCACTAAACCTTTTTTTCATTTTAGGATTGATTGAGGGGGTTTTATTGGTTTGACCCTAAAATTGCCCCCCCCTTCACCAAAGCTAACTGAATTTGATTGTTCCATCAGATGAGACTAATTTATTTTTCCATGGAAATTTTTGATGGACTAGTTTAGAGAATGGGATACTGAAACATTTTTAGCTGGCACACATTTTTGCTGAAATGCAAAGAAAACTCCCCCTTGCCGCACACCTTATGTTTCGTTTTGTGAGCCTGCTGATTAATACTTGTGATGATGAGCTAGGGTGTCTTTTTAGTAATTACTGCTTTTTCTTCTAAGAACATAGGCACAGCTCAGTCATTTTATGGGGATGCATCACATTTTAAAATGTGGAAACAGAATAGCTTTCTCTTGGTAGAGAAAATGCCATTTCATTCTGGGAACCAATAGCTTTTCTCTTCCAGAAATGATTTCTACAGGAGTGGAATGTCTTCCTTCTATATTTCACAAAGTCAGTGACAACTACATTCGTTTCACTGGGCCATATTATTTTCAAGAATGTTATGAGAAATTTTTCTTTGCCTTGCATGCTTGCTTTGAAAACACTACCTTTCCCCAGGGAGCTTCAAGTATATATCTGTAATACTTTTTTTCTTGGAAAATAAACCTCAAGCAAATATAGCAAGATGTTGGGATTGGGTAGATCTGGTAGTAGATACATGATTGTCTGTAGGATTTGAAATATTTTATAACATTCTTTTTTGAAATGTCACCTTTTTAATCTACAAAATTATTTTTCATTGTAAAAGTGAAATTAACCCAAACATCCAGAAATTAGATGAGTAGAAAACCCATAATATCACTGCCTGAGCGAGCTCGATGATGTCGTATGATGGCATTTCTCATAGACTGACAGATCTGTGTGTATTTGCATAATTTAATAAAAAACATATAAACGTATCCTTTTTTCATTGAACATAGTGTAGGCATTTCCCCATGTTTCTGTATAATCTTCTTAAACATCAAGTTTAATGGCAGTGAGATAGATGTGTTTTGGTTCCCTGTACCATGCCCTTACTGTGGTTTACAGGAGTTTCTGCTTTTTAACCATTACAAGTAATGCTGCCCTTGGGATTTGGGAATATAGGTTTCTCCATGTTCACGATTATTTTCTTATCACCTTTATTTCTTCCTTCAAATGGCCCACGGCATCATAAAATGTGTTTCTCATTCTTGAGAACTTGTCTACACAACTGCCTTTCAAGTGGAGGCCGTGTGTACTTGCTGTTCTCTCTGCTTGGGAGGCTCTTGCATCCGTACGGATCTCAGCTCACACATCACCCCCTCAGAGGACCCCTCTTTCTGAAGTCGCATGCACACACCTTTGTCCCATCCTGTCAGTGTCCAGCCCCTTACCCTCTTGACTGTTTTCATCACCGTTCATGAAACGCTCATGTTCTTGGGTTTCTGTGTTTATTTTTCATTTCATGTTTAGGCACTAGACTCATTCATTTTTTGGTTTTCCCCAATGGAATTTAAGCTCCTAGAGGGCAGGGACCACGTCTGTCTTGTTCTCTGTTGTGCCTGGAAAACACATTTGTAACATTGAATACATGGTCAGTGAGAGGAGATGACAAATGGCACGATTTCCACTCATTTGGCTTTCCTGAAGGTCCTGATCAAGGGCCCTCTCTGGTGGCTATTTGAGTAGGCTTGACTCGTTATTTTGAATGGAATTTCAAAAACTATTACTCAGAAAATATTCCAGTACTGAGGCAGTTCCTCTCAGGGATTGTTCTCCCTCCTACACCTCTGTTGTATCAAATGCCCCTTCAGGTAGATGCACCGACATTGAAAAACTTGATAGAGATCAGAGATTTGAGGATTCTCAAGGAGCCATTTGTTGAGAGTCACATTAGTCAAGTTCATTTTGGGTCATTCCCACCAAACAGCTAATTCACTACTATGATGTGCAGAATTTGACAGTCATGGTCCAAAGAAGCTGCGCCCAAGGAAATGATGAAAGATTGACCATTTAGCTGGGAATATCAAATTACTATGAGATTGACTCCTTTTTTTTTTTTTTGTTATATATCCCCCGCTTTTTGCTTGCTCTTGCTGTGTTCATTTTTGTGTTCTTCTGTGTCTGCTCTGTCTCCCTCTGTTGCGGCGATGCGCTGAGTCAGTTCACTGCACAGGCGGCTCTGCTTCCGTTCATGGGTGACTTGCCCTGCCCATGGCGGCTCTGCCCCGCCCACGGCGGCTTGCCCTTCTCAAGGTGGTCTGCCCACCCGGAGAGGCCCTCAGGAACCTCCCATATGGTGAACCGGTGCCCTATCCACTGGGCTACAGCCGGCCCCCGAGATTGACTCCTTGATCAGAAATAGCCAATCATAGCTATGATTGTAAGAGATTTGTGTTTCATTGTCATTACTCAGTTGTCGGAGGTAGTGTTATGTGGAGTCAGATTTGGTAATTAACTCTCAACCATGATCTCAGGCATTGGGACATGCTTTCTCTCCCCGACCCAGAAATATTCTTTGCTTGCCTGCCTGCTCAGTGGTATAGAAAATTATTTTAAGAGCAGATGGCTTTATGATAGACCCATACAATGAAAGTTGGTAGATTGAAAATAATCCATATTTATATTTAATGATATGACAGTATATCCAAGATATACTGTGAACTGAAAAACAATAAATCAAAAATTGTATATATAATATACTTCCCATTTTATAAATAAATAAACATGCATCAGTATTATATATTTAACTTTTTAAAATTGAAGTTTATCATTCATACATGAGCATCCATAAACAGTAAGTGTAGAGTGTAAGTTGTAAACTTACAAAACAAACATGCCTGTTATCATACAGGGCTCCCATACATCACCCCACCACCAACACCTTGCATTGTTGTGAAACAATTGTTACAAACTATGAAAGAGCATCATCAAATTATTACTACTAACTATAGTCTATATCTTACATTTGGTGTATTTTCCCTCCAACCCTCCCGGTTAATACCACCCTGTATTAGTATTCTTTACTCGTTATAGTTCATGAGAGAATGTTCTCATATTTGTTCCGTTAGCCACAGGTCATCTTCTACCACAGGATTCATTGTGTTATACAGTCCCATGCTTTGTGCAATCCATTCAAAGTGTACACTCAGTGGTTCTCCTTTTCATCACAAAACTGTGCTGTTGTTACCCCAGTCAATTTTAAAATGTTTTCATTACTCCAAAAGGAAAAGTCCCATACCCTCTTATACCCCCATTGTTGTACCTTAGAATTGATATAATATCTTTGCCATTGTTGCAAAAATATTACAATATTACTGTTAACTACAATCCATAAGTTACATTAGTTGTAATTTTCCCATGTATCATCGTATACTTAACACTTTGTAAAGGAAGAATATCCTTATACTATTAACCACAATCTTCATCCACCACAAAAAATCACTACGTTATACAATCCCTACATTATTCTCTAGCTTCCTTTCAATTGAAATACTTCAGCGATAATCACATTTATAAATCATCAGTTTTAGTTATTCTCACTGTAATGTATTAACATCAACTTTATTCATTTCCACACATTTATAGAAACCTTATTAAAAATTCTACATACATTAAGCATTGGCTCCCATTTTCAATCCACGCTCCATTTCCTAGTAACATATACTTTAGAATATACCTCCATGAGTTTACTCATTGTTTTCATATTAGTGAGACCATACAATATTTGTTCTTTTGTGTCTGACTTATTTCACTCAACATAAAGTCCTTAAGTTTTTTCCATGTTGTCATATGCATCCCAATTTCATTTCTTCTTACAACTGAATACTATTCCATTATATGTGTATATCACATTTTGTTTATCCACTCATTGGTTGATGGACACTTGGGTTGTTTGCATATTTTTAGCAACTGTGAATAATGCTGCTATGAACACCAGTGTACAAATGTCAGTTCACATTCTTGCTTTCAGTTCTTCTGAATATATTCCTAGTAATGGGATTGCTGGATCACACAGCAGTTCTATATTTAGCTTCTTGAGGAATTGCCAACCTGTCTTCCAGAAAGGCTCCAACTAACAGTGAAGGAGTGTTCCTATTTCTCCACCTCCTCTCCAGCACTAATAGTTTTCTATTTTTTTTTGTAATAATGGCCATTCTATAAGGTGTGAAATGAAATCTCATTGTAGTTTTTGTCTTCATTCCCCTAATGGCTAAGGATGGTGAACATTTTTTCGTGTGTATTTTGGCCATTTGTGTTTCCTCTTTGGAGAAATGTCTATTCAAATCTTTGGCCCATTTTTAAATTGGTTTGCTTGTCTTTTTATTGTTGTGTTGTATGATCTCTTTATATAACATGGATATCAAACCCTTATCAGATATGTGGTTTCAAAATATTTTCTCCCATTGAATAGGCTTCCTTTTCACTCTCTTGACAAAGTCCTTTGAAGCACAAAAGTGTTTAAGTTTGAGGAGGTACCATTTATCTATTTTTTCTTTCCTTGCATGTGCTTTGGGTATAAGATTTAAGAAACTACTGCCTACCACAAGACCTTGAAGATGTTTCCCTATATTTTCTTCTAGGAGTTTTATGGTTGTAGCTTTTATATTTAGGTCTTTGATTCATTTTGAGTTAATTTTTGTATAAGGTGTGAGATAGGGGTTCCTCTTCTTTCTTTTGGATAAGGAGATCCATTTCTCCCAGCACCATTTGTTGAACAGACTGTTCTGGCCCACCTGGGTGGACTTACAGCCTTGAAAAATTACTTTGTCATAAATTTGAGGACCTATTTCTGAACATTCAATTCTGTTCCATTGGTCAACATATCTATCTGTATGCCAGTACCATTCTGTTTTTTATTGCTGTAGCTAAGTTTTATGCTTTAAAGTCAGGAAATGAGAGTCCTCTACCTTTATTCTTCTTTTTAAAGATATTTTTGGCTATCTGGGACCTATTATCCTTCCAAATGAATTTGATAATTTCCCTTTCCTATTCTGTAAAAAAGGCTGCTAGCAGTTCATTGGACTCACCCAGGACAACTAACAAGGAGATGACGATGGACAATGACCATCCCAAGGAACCAAAAGAGTCTACAACTGCAAGCATAAGAGTCTCATCCATTTGCCCCATGGGATCGAAGCCCCCTCTCAATTAGAGGTGGAGGGGGCATCACCATCCCATAATCTTCAGGATTGGGGAATGAACTATGGACTAAAGTAGACTTACTGCTATTTTACTGTAGATTTATTGTGTTTGGAAGAAATTCTATCATTGATGTGGAGATAGACCTAAATAAATGGAAGGACATTCCATGTTAATGGATTGGAAGGTTCTGAGGGCAGGGACAGGGAAAAACAGGTGAAATATGGGGGCAGTTTTGGGATTTGGGAGTTGTCCTGAATGACATTACGACAGATACAGGACAAAGACATTACATAACTTGCCATAACCTACAAAATTGTGCGGAAGAGAGTGTAAACTGCAATGTAAACTATAATCTATGCTTTGTGGCAATGCTCCAGAATGTTTTTATCAATTGTAATGAATGTACCACACTAATGAAGGATGTTGTTAACGTGGGAAAATGTGGGAGGTATAGAGAGCGAGGCATATGGGAATGCCCTATATTTTTATCTAACATTTATGTAATCTAAATATCTTTTAAAACATATATATATATATATGTTTTAAAAATGTTTTTAAAAAGGCTGTTGGAAGTTTTATTGGGATTGCATTGAATCTATAGATAAATTTGAGTAGAATTGACATCTTAATGATATTTAGACTTCCAATCCATTAACATGGAATGTCCTTCCACTTATTTAGGTCTTATTTAGTTTCTTTTAGCAATGTTTTACAGTTTTACGGATATAAGTCCTTTATGTCCTTGGTTGTTTATTCCTAAATATTTGATTCTTTTAGTCTCCATGTCAATGATATAATTTCTTCCATTGCTACAATCACAGTAAGTCTATAGTAGAATGACAATAAGTCAACTCTAGTCCATATTTTATTCCCCAATTCTGGGGATTCCAGGATGGCGATACCCACTCCACCTCTAATTGAGAGGGAGCTTCAATCCCATGTGGCCGATGGAAGGGACTCTCCTGCCTGCAGCTGTAGACTCTCGGTTCCTTGGTATGGTGGTTGTCCATCCTCACCTTCTTGATAGCTGTCCTGGGTGAGTCCAATGAACTGGAGAGTAAGTGCTGAAACGCCATTGAGGCTCAAGGCCCAGCTGGCACATGGACAGCCCGGAGATTAAAGTCTCTTGGACATACACTTACCAACTCCAGCACTAACTATACGTTCAAATAAAAGGGACAGAAGAGGCATGTGTAGAGAAGTCACATCTGAGTCCAGCTCTGTCACGCTCGGGAGCACAAACTCCAAAGTAGTGCCCCCTGGCCAAGCAACAAACTTCAGAGCTATCTGCCATGACCGTAGGACCTGGATGTCTCCAGAGCCCTCAGGATCCCCACTATTTGATATAGTATCTATTTTGGCTGCCTATGAGATCCTGCTGAGGCATACATAAGCATTTTCTCTCTGATGACCTCCCAACTCACTTTGCAGTCTCTTAGCCATATAAACTCATTTGTCTTTACGTTTTCCCCCTTTTATTCAAGTTCTTTTTCCAGTTGCATCACCAGCCAGTACTTGGTAGTAATCCCTCAGTGCCATGGAGGCTCACCCTGGGAGTCATTTGTGTATTAATCTTGTATTGTGCCACTTTGTTGAACTTGTCTGTTAGTTCTAGTAGCTTTGTTATGGATTTTCCAGGATTTTATAGATATAGGATCAGCAAATAGTGGAAGTTTTACTTTTTCCTTTCCTATCTGAATGCTTTAAAAAAAAACCAAATCAATTTTATTGACACATATTAATGAAGCATACAGTCCATCCAAAGTGTACAATGAATCATACTTGATTTTATCACATAGTTTTGCATTCATCACTTCAATCATTATAGAGCATTTTCATTATTTCAATAATAATAATAATAAACAAAAAACAGGCAAACTAATAAGAAAATTCCTCGCCTATCAATCTCTTCTTGCCTAATTGCTCTAGGTGGAACTTCTAGCACAATACTGACTAACAGTGGTGATCGTGGGCATCCTTGTTATGTTCTTGATCTCAGCAGGAAAGCTTTCAGCTTTTCTCCACTGAGTACAATGTTAGCTGTGTGTTTTTCATATATGCACTTTGTCATATTGAGAATGTTTCCTTCTATTCCTATCTTTCAGGGAGTTTTCATCAAGAAAGGATGTTAGACTTTTGTCAAATGCCTTTTCTTCATGAATTGAGAAGATATTTGATTTTTCTTCCTCAATTTAGTAATGTGATTTATTACATTGATAAATTCCCCTGTGTTCAACCACCTTGCATGCATACCTGGGATAAAACCCCTTGATCATGATGTATAATTATTTTAATGTACTGTTGGATTCAATTAGCAAGTATTTTATTGAGGATTTTTGCATCTATGTTCATTACACAAATTTGCCTATAATTTTCTTTTTTCATGTTATCTTTATCTGGCTTTGGTATGAAGGTGATGTTGGCTGCATAGAATGTATTTGGTAGATTTCTTCCTCCTGTGCTATTTTTTTGGAAGAGCTTGAGCAAGATTGGTATTAATTCTTCTTTGAGTGATTGGTAGAATTCACCTGTGAGGCCATCGGGTCCTGGGCTTTTCATCTTTGGGAGGTTCTTTTTTTTAAACAAATCAATTTTATTGATATACATTAATAAGGCATACAATTTATCCAAAGTATAAAATCAATGGTAGGGAACCGGCTGTGGCTCAATTTGTTGGGCTCTGGTTTGCCACATGCAAGGCCCCGAGTTTGGTTCCTGGGGCCTCCTGGTGAGGGTGGGCCGCTGCATGGTGAGCTGGCCCAGCGGGGGGAGATGGGCAGACACGGAAAAACGCAAAGCAAGGGTGAACGCAGCGAGTACAAGCAGCAGGGCGGGGAGGAGGATATATAAATAAATAAAAATATTTACAAAAATACAAAATTAAAAAAAAAGCAGGGGGAGATAAGCAGACATGGAAAAACGCAAAAGCAAAAATGAACACAGCGAGCACAAGCAGCAAGGGGGGGATATATAAATAAATAAAAATAAATCTTTAAAAAAATCAATGGTATTTGGTATAATCACATGGTTGTGCATTCATCACTTCAATCATTATTAAAGCATTTTCATTATTTCGAAAATGATAATTAAAAAAAAAACAGACAAACAAGAAAATTCCTTACCTCTCAATCTCTCTTTCCCCTGCTGTACATAGCTGCTATTTCAGGCTATTCTTGCACAATTATTTATGTGTTTATTAGGTGGTTTTATTGATATATATTCACATACCATATGATCTATCCAAAGTATATAATCAATTGCTTTTTTTAGCTGTTAAAAAATCCTTAGTTGTAAAATTGTAAAATAAATAGAAAAATAGATTGAAAGAAATTACAGATTTTAAATGAGAGTGCAAGGCCAGGTTAGATTTAATATAATCTATTATAAAATATAGATAGCATAGCAACAAACATTTATAAATGTAAATAATCATTCTAATATAATAGAAAGTAATTATAGCATAATTCTAATTTTTATATATCACAACTCTAACTATTGGACATAATAATCTCTAAGAATGAAATAAGTTATCTTTTAGTTATTTAATTTCCATTTAGGCCATACATAATTCTTTCTAGATAATCAAATTCCTATTTGGGAATTCTTCACATCTGATTGGAATGAATTACAGTAGATAACAATTTGCCAATTCAAATTTTTATGAGGCAGAAAACTCAAAATATTGCTCAACAGTAGTCATGCTAAAGCTTTATTGATCCAGATAGATTATTTTAATTAAAGAATATGAATAAGAAAGGGTTAAAGAAAAATGAAATATCCAAAAATGTTATCTCTTCTCCATCCCTCCTCAGTTAAGCAGATATTCATTTGGTATCAAAAAAATTACAGTATACTGACCACAGGAACAATTTGCCAGTCACACTGAGTAATTATTGTTCATATACATAATGTTGTTATTTTACATTTATCTGGGCTACTCCAGCTCTTTTTTGGTTACTATTTGCATGGAATACCTATTTCCAACATTTCACTTTTAACCTGGTTGTGTCCTTACATCTGAGGTGGGTCTCTTGTAGACAACATATAAATGGCTCATATTTTTTATACATTCTATCAGTCTATATCTTTTTACTGGGGAGTTCAATCCATTACCATTCAGTGTTATTATTGAAAAGTCATTACCTACTTCATCCATTTTGTCCTTCAGCTCTCTGTTGTCATATTGCTCTTTTGGGTAGTTTTTGATGGCTATTTCAATCTCCTTACTTGTGATTGGTTTCTTGAGGTCTTCTTCTTCTAGGGTCAGTGTAAATTGTACATGTTGTTTTTCCTAGGAATTTGTCCATTTCATCTACATTATCTAGTTTGTTGGCATACAGTTGTTCATAATATCCTCTTATGATCT
Organism: Chaetophractus vellerosus; assembly: GCA_004027955.1. Classification (NCBI taxonomy): domain Eukaryota; kingdom Metazoa; phylum Chordata; class Mammalia; order Cingulata; family Chlamyphoridae; genus Chaetophractus; species Chaetophractus vellerosus. The sequence goes on from PVKH010001896.1 coordinate 18,199, forward strand.
CTTTTATTTCTCTGGGGTCAGTAGTAATGTTCCCCTCTCATTTTTAATTTTATTTATTAGTCTATTCTCTTTTTTTCTTTGTAAGTCTAGCTAAGGGTTTGCTGATTTTGTTGATCATTTCAAAGAACTAACTTTTGGTTTTGTTGATTCGCTCTATTGGGTTTTTTTTTGTTGTTGTTGTTCTTGATTTCATTTATTTCTGCTCTAATCTTTATTATTTCTTTCCTTCTGCTTTCCTTGGGTTTAGTTTGCTGTTCTTTTGTAGTTCCTGTAGGTGTTCATTTAGATATTTGATTTTAGCTCTTTCTTCTTCTTTTTTTTTTAAGATTTATTTATTTATTTCTCCCCACCCCCTCGTTGTTTGCACTTGCTGTGTCTGTTCATCTTCCTTGTTTTTTTAGGAGGCACTGGGGACTGAATCTGGGACCTCTGATGTGGGAGGGAGGCACCTAATCACTGCCTCCACTTTCTGCTTTGTTGTGTCTCTCATTATGATTCCTTCTTGTGTCTTTTGTTGTGTCATCTTGTTGTGCCAACTCTCCGTGCCTGCCCATTATGTCAGTTCGCTGTCTTGCTTGTCTTCTTCAGAAGGCACTGGGAACCAAATCCAGGACCTCCCATGTGGTAGGCAGGAGCTCAATCTCTTGAGCCACATCTGCTTTCCATCCTTCTTTTTTAATGTAAGTGTTGAGGGCTATAAGTTTCCCTCTCAGCATGACTTTGCTGCATCCCATAGGTTTTGATATGTTGTGTTCTTGTTTTCCTTCGTCTCGAGATATTTACTGATTTCTCTTGAGATTTCTTCTTTGACCCACTGATTGTTTAAGAGTGTGTTGTTGTTTAACCTCCATATATTTGTGAGTTTTCCCTTTCTTCACTGTTGTTGATTTCCGGCTTCATTCCATTTTGATCAGAGATAGTGCTTTGTATAATTTCAGTCTTTTTAAATTTATTGAGACTTGTTTTGTGATCCACCATATGGTTTATCCTAGAGAAAGATCTGTGAACACTTGAGAAGAATGTATTTCCTGCTGTTTTGGGGTGCAAGGTTCTATATATGTCTGTGGGATCTAGTCATTTGTCATATTATTCAAGTTTTCTGTTTCCCTATTGATCCTTTGTAGTTGTATTATTCAAAGATCAGAAGTGTTGTATTGAAGTCTCCAACTATTATTGTAGAGACGTCTATTTCTCCCTTCAGCTTTGCCAGTGTATGCCTCATGTATTTTGGGGCACCCTGGTTAGGTGCATAAATATTGATTATTGTTATTTCTTCTTGGTGAATTGCTCCTTTTATTAATATATAAGGCCCTTTTTTGTCTCTTAAAAAGCACTTTTGCATTTAAAGTTTATTTTGTATGATATTAGTATCGCTACTCCAGCTCATTTTTTATTACTATTTGCATGGAATATCTTTTTCCAACCTTTTACTTTAATCTATTTGTGTCCTTGAATGTAAGGTTAGTCTCTTGTAGACAGAAGATAGATGGCTGATTTTAAAAAAAACATTCTGTCAGTCTGTGGCTTTGTTTGGGGAGTTCAATCCATTAACATTTAACATTATTACTGTAAAGGCATTACTTATTTCACCCATTATATCTTTTGACTTTCCATTGACCCATCTTACTATTATCTGTCTTTTTTCCCTTTTTGTTACTCTTACTAATAATCTTCATTTCTACACTCTTCTCCAGGCCTCTCTCTCCTGTCTTTTCCTTTTGGGTTGCACACTCCCTTTAGTATCTCTTGTAAATCTGGTCTCCTAGTGACATACTCTTTCAGGTTTTGTTTATCTGTGAATACTTTAAATTCATCCTTAGTTTTTAAAAATTTCTTTTATTTATTATTTATTTATTTATTTTAAAGAAACTTTAGATTACATAAATGTTACATAAAAAATACAGGAGATTCTCATGTGCCCCATTCCCTCCTCCTCCCACACTCTTTTACATTAACAACTTCTTTCATTATTGTGGTATATTTCTTACAATTGATGAATGCATATTGAAGCATTGCCACTAACCATGTATTATAGTTTACATTATAGTTTACATTCTTTCCCACACACTTTTGTAAGTTATGACAAAATATATAATGGCCTTTATCTGTCATTGCAATGTCCTTCAGGACAATTCCAATGTCCCCAACATGCCCCCATATTACACCTATTTTCCCCTCTCCCTCCCCCTAGAACCACTGGTGGCCACTGCCTCCACATCAATGATAAAAGTTCTTCAATTGCTAAGATAACAGTAAGTCTCTAGTAGAATAATAGTAAGTCTACTTTAGTCCATTGTTCATTTTGGGATGTTGATGCCCACTCTGTCTCTAATTGACAGGGAGCTTAGAACCCATGGGGCGGATGGATGGAACTATCTTGCTTGCAGCTGCAGACATTCTCTGTTCTTGAGATGGGTGTTGTCCATCATCATCACCTTGTTAGTTGTCCTGTGTAAGTCCAATGAACTGGAGAGTAGGTGTTGCAATGCTGTTGAGGTTCAGGGCCCAACTGGCACACGGAAAGCCTAAAGATTTAAGTCTCTGGGATATATATTTAATAAGTGTACTGCTAATTATAGGTTCAAATAAAAGGGCAGAAGAGCCATGTCTAGGGAAATTATGAATGAGTCTAACTGTTACACAGAGCATAAATTCCAAAATAAGTCCCACTGACAGGGTGCCAAATTCTGCCCTGCTTTTAGTGTCTAGATGTCTCTAGAGCTCTCAGGAGCCCTGCTGTTTGAGGTGCTATTTACTGTGGCAGTCAGTGAGCTCCTGTTGAGACGTGCAGCATAAGCATAACCTCTGGATGACCTCCTGACTCACTTTGAAATCTCTTAGCCATAAAAACTCATTTGTATTTAATATTTTAAGGTCTTTTCCCAGATGCATTTCCAGATGCATTGCTAGTTGGCGCTTGGTAATAATCCCTCTGTTCCAGGGAGGCCATCCCTGGGAGTCATGTCCCACATAGGGTGGGGGGAAATTAGTGTGTTTATATGCTGAGGTTGGCTTAGAGAGAAGCCAGATTTGAGCAACAAGGAGGCTTTCAGGAGGTAACTCTTAGGTAATATATAATACTAGTTTCAATTTCACAAGGAAAGGTTCATAAGTACAGTCATCAATAGTGGTTTGTCTTCTTTCCCTACACATTGCCCATGTACATGGGGGATTCTATAAATAAAATATATTTTTGTATTTATTTTTGAAAGCATACAAAGGAAATACACTCTACTATTATACACTAAAATGTTATCAGAGGTATATCTGGGCAAGTCCCGGTGGTCAGTGACACATATGGATGAACATCTCTTAAGGTAATAATTTTCAAAGTAGAAATTTTATCAGTGACCTTTCTTCAAATCAAATGCTACCTGAAATGTCAATACATAAGACAGATGAGAAGGCGTTGTTTGTCATCTCCACCCCAACCCACCATTCCTCTGCACTTGTTCCCAAGCACTTCCAGGGAACAATGGGGCTCTAGGAAACACAGATTAGATACCCATTGCCCTGTAGGACACTTGAGTTGGGTCTTATAAAAATTAGCTTAAAAGCAGCCATCTAAGTAATGAAAATCCAGCTAGCCTGGACTGCATTCCCATAACTATGTTGTGGTCATAAAAGTCAAGGTATTAAATCAAAATATTAAAATTGCCAAAGAATCCCTATGGACTAAGGCTTAGTATCTTTGTCAGTGTATGGATCAGTTCCTTACGTGCTACTTAATATAAAACTTTAATGTTAGAGTGGAGGGATTTGAAAAGGTTTATAATCACAAACCCTGTAGGATATTGTGTAACTATTGTGCACAAGTTTGAAACCTATCATTCAGGAGAAGTTTGCACACAGCTGGTTAGAGAGGACCCTAGGTTGAGCTTTTTAGTTGCAGAGCCTCTAATATGGTGGCCTCCGAGTTACTTTCCAAGTGCTCAGAGTTCTGCAGGGATGTATAACAGGGACAAGGAGGAGGTTGGTGACCTTGAAACTCTGGGTGCCCCCCAACTTTGAACAGAACGGTTATACTTCTGTTTTATGTTATTGTTATACCACTTAAGGCTCCATTTGAAAAGAAAAATCTGCTGTAGAAAAGCCAAAGTTTGATGACTACTGCCTAATACATCAATCGGTGTGCTAAATTTGGAAGTATTTTGCCACTGGGTCTAGTGCTTATTTCTGTGAGAGCAAAATTAATAAAATTTCAACAGAAAAATTTTGTACATGGGAAGAAAAGGGCATATTTTATGAAGTAGTCTTTGGCCTTGGTTGCGTTAATTCATTTGTTGAAAGTGAACCAAGATAAAAATTCTAACTTTTTTTCCTCCTGTTAAAAAATTACTTATATCTTTCTTATTGTAAAGGGGTTATTGTAATAAATTGTGGAAAACTTGAAAAATATAGATATGCATAAAGATGAAAATAATTCATCACACCATGGAATATTTCTCTCTAGTGTCTTCTCTGTACACATAGGTATATATTTACATTGTTGGCATCACAGTGTATAAAGTTTTATTTTCTACTTCTTTTGTTTTAAATTGTATTATACAGCTTTCCTTATGTCATTAAAAATTCCATTGTGTGAATGTGCTATAATTTGTTTTCACTCTTATGCTCCTTTTGGACATTTAGGTTGTTTTAAATTTTTTACTCTTATGAATAATACAAGGTACATCTTTGTAGCTGAATATTTAATAGTATCTCAGATTTTCTAGAGTCCTAGGAGTATGGTTATTAAGTAAAGGGTCAGAAAGAATATCTTTAAAACTGCTCACACACAGTGCCAAACTGAGTGTCAATGTATACACCGACCAGCAGGCTGAGGGTGTCAATTTTACTGCTCCCTCCCCAGCATGCCTCATTAGCCCAGCCCTAGAGATTGATTTAATTAGTCTAGGGTAGTAGTTCTGAAAGTGTGGTCCTCTGGACCTCTGTCTTTTTCCAAGCCTACTAGTGATTCTGATGCATGCTAAAATTTAAGCACCACTGACCTGGGGTATGGACTGATCACGGTTTTTTTATTTTTATTTTTTAATTTTATTTTTTTAACAGTTCCCCACATGGTCTACAGTGAAGTCCACTGAGAACCACTGCAACAGTTTTCTTTGGGTAATATCATCATGAGAAGTAAAAGCTTTTAAAGGTTAGTTGAGCTTTCAGTGACAATGGGTAAATAGAAGTAAACTTATCTTCCATTTGCAAGATCCCACTTGTGGACATATGGTAGGTTGAGTTACCAAATCATCTCTGGGTGAAGTTCAGCTTTCAGTTTTCTAAGGGAAGGCAGCATTATTATTGATCATTTGTGTCTTCTTCTGGAAAATTGTACATTATTGATAAAATGTTGGCATGGGATATTGAGTTAGGTCTATTCTTGCATTTCACTGAGCTCCTAATTAAGCTAGTTTATATGAAAGACTTGACAGATGAGGCTTGAAGTTAAATGTATTGATTTGCATATTGATTTTCTTTGAATCTGGTAGTTCCTACTGTATATCACACCCAACCAGAAATCTGCTTTGCTTTGAAAAGAAAGATAATTTAGGCGGTTGTGTCTATTGCTTAGGGTGTTATATTGCAAAATAAAATAAAAGTTGTCAACCATTCTCTTTTATGGTTGTTGGAGGAAAAAGTCACATTAAAGGTAAGGAGGCTTGGCTGAATTTTGACAAGGTGTATTTATCTATCCTGGATTTATCCCTAAAACATGGTCAGATAATTCTATAGCATTGGTTCTCTAGTGTACCTCAGAATCATCTGGATTCTAACGCAGATTGCGGGACCTCATCCCAGAGTTTCTGATTCAGTAGATGTAGGGTGGGACCTGAGCGTTGCTTTCCTCCCAACCACCTGCTACTGGTTGGGGTGGGAGCATACATTGAGAACCACTGTTCTAATGCATTCTGTAAGCCATATTTCGTAGTAAATTATTACATAGGGTACGACTGAGAGGAAAATGGTAAACAATTCTCCTTACAAACATTACCCAGGAGTGTGTTTCATCTCAGGGAGTAGAAATATGCTAGAACATTCCAAAATCTGCTCTAAATACAAACGAGTTTTCTTAAGTAATGCACAAAAACCAATGATCTGTCTCAGGGATTTGGAAAGTTTTTTTTTTTTTTTTAATTTACCTGTTCTCAGCCATGCTAAAAGATTAATTCAAAGAATAAATATTCCCTCAAAGTGATGTTGGTGTGGCTCTAGGACCATATGACAGTACGTTTTTCAATATCCTCCCATCTCATACTCCACAAGGACTTATATCCATTAGTGAATAGCTAAATCTGTTTATCTGGGTCCTTGGCACCTATAACTAGGGCATCAAAAGTTAGGTTGTAAATTTTTCTGTTACAATGCTTCTGGATACTCACATATGTCATTACAAGCCCATACATCACCTAAAAACCAGCATTTGCTCATTATGAGTTATGTAACTCTTTAATATAGAACAAAGGAGATCCCTATATCTTATATACTAGTCCCCAAAAGCCTATAAAATAATATACTACCAAAAGGAAATGCATAGTGCCTCCAGACCTTCTGAGATCCTATTTTAGAAAAGGTAAATATCTATTATAGATCTGTCTCTAATAAGCCATCAATAAGAATATACAGTGGTTGGAGTAAAGGTATCTAATTAAGAAAGGCACAAGAGAGAGGAGCAGGTTTATATACCCTACTTGTTGGGAGACAATTCTTTTTGGGCCTCTTGAGTTTCTGTATGTTTATGTTTAAGTAGAGGCATTAACTCTTCTAGACTAACTTTTCAAGGATATTTGTATGATGAACAGCTTTGGAAGTTACAGTGTCTCGCTCTGGAGCCAAGGGCAGGCATACTTACTGCTAATTGTGGATTGAATTGTGTCCCCCCCCAAAAAAATATGCTGAAGTCCTAATCCCCAGAATCTCAGAATATTTATTCTTTGAACAAGCATCATTCTTGTTCAGAAATAGGATTGCTACAGATGGAAAAGTGAGGTTATATTGGAGTAGGGTGGGCCTTTGTTCCAATATGTCTGGTGTCATTATAAGAAAAGGAAATTTGGACACAGAGGGGAGAACATCAAGTGAGGACTGAGGCAGAGAAATCCATGGATGGCTAGGAAGCCACTGCCAGAAGCCAGGCGAGTGCCATGGAACAGATTCTTCCCTCCAGACTTCAGCAGGGGCATGGCCCTTCCAACACTAATTCAGACTTCTGGTTTCCAGAGCCATGAGGGGATGCATTTCTGTTTTAAGGCACCCAGTTTGTGGTGCATTGTGACAGCAGCCCAGGAAATTGGATTCCCTAAGCTTAGGGTGCCTCTTCTATAATGCACTCTCCTGAACACTTACCTTTTTTAACTTTCTACTTCACATGAACTCAATGCTCCAAATGCCTTGGAATCACCCCCGCCCCCCAAATCTTGCTCCTTCATGCATTAAAATCCTTGCATGTGCTGTTTCCTGGGACGGGAATGCCCATCCCCAGCTTTGAGTAGCTTCTTTTCTCTCCACTTTAGGACTCAGCTCCAATGGTGCCTCCTCTGCAAAATACTTTCTGAATTTCTCCCCTGACTCTCCCCTCAGGCTTGTTTGCAATCTTGGTGTTTTGTAGAGATTTCCATATATCCCTTTTCACTTTGCTGTAATTTATTTAAATTACAGTATGGGAGAGCTTTCTGTGGGCAAAGACTATATTTTATTCATGTTTCCCTAGATCTTATCACAGGGCCTGGCAGAGTGGTAGGTTGGAGATGGCTCATAATGTCTCATGAGTGCCAAATGTTAAATTCTAAGGGATTTTATAAGTAGGTTGTTAAGCACAGCTATTATTAAAAATTAAATTGCATAAAACTACAATTAAATACATTACATTAAAAGCCAAATTAATAAATACTCAAAATTGCCACTTTCTAGTTCTTTTACTACCTTTTGCTATTATCTGTGCTCTTGAAATTATTTACATCTATGCTGTCTAAATGGTAGAAATACTATATAATGGTGTGCACTGAGCCTCTTTTTTTTGCTATCTTCAAAAGGTTGATTTTAAATTTTTTTTAAAAAAGATACTTAGACCACACAAATGCTACACAACAAATATGGGGATTCCCATACGCCCCACCTCCCACACCTACCACAACCTCCCACACAAACATCCCTCATCAGTGTGGCACATTAACTGCAACTGATAAACACATCCTGGGGCTTTGCCACCAAGCATGGGCCATAGTTCACACTGTAGACCACACTATCTCCCACATACTTCCGCACGTTATATGATGATATAAAATGGCCTACATGTGTCGCCACAACACCACCCAGGACAACTCCCAAGTCCCAAAAAAAGCCCCTGCATCACAACTGCTCTTCCCTCCCCCTTCCCCCAGAGCCCCCAGTGGCCACTGGCTCCACATCAATGCTGCAATTCCTCCCACTGCTTGGACCACAATATATCTATAGTAGAATACAAGTTAGTCCACTCTAGTCCATAGCCCCTCCCTCTATCCTGAGGAGTCTGGGATGATGATGTCCACTCCACCTCCAACTGAGAGGGGACTTACATCCCATGGGGAAGATGGATGGGACTATCCTGCTTGTAGCTGCAGGCTCTCTCCATTCCCTGGGATGGCCGTTGTCCATCATCATCTCCCTGCCAGGTGTCCTGGGTGAGTCCAGTGAGCTGTACAATAGGAGTTGCTGCTCCACCAAGGTTCTGGGCCCATCTGGCCCATGGACAGCCCAAAGACTCAAGTCTCTGGATGTACAAACTCCAGCTCCACGTATAGGTTTGAACAGAAGAGACAGATGAGCCACATGCAGGGAAGACATATTTGAGTCCAACTCTGTCACTTTCAGGAGCACAAACTCCAAAGTAGGGCCCACTGGCAAGGCACCAAACTCCAGAGCCATCTGCCCTGACATAGGACCTGGGTGTCTCCAGAGCCCCCAGGAGTCCCACCATTCAGGCTGATATACCCTTGGGAATTCCAAGAGATCCTACTGAGATGTGCACAAGTGTTACCTCTGGCATGACCTCCCAACTCATTTTGAAGTCTCCTAGCCATTTAAACTCATCTGTCCTTACCTTCTCCCCCTTTCATTCAAGGACAGGAGGATAGTGATATTATTGGGTTGGGTGGTGCGGGGTTGACAGGTGGGTAGATTAGGAAGGGTGGGTTAGAAGGTCCAGGATACTGGGGGCAGGGTTGGGAGAGGGACCAGGTGAACACTGGGGATTTGTGGGTATGAGGTTGAAAGTACAGAGGTAGGAAAGCTTTTATGGCAATATGACAAGGAAGGGTCACTGGTTTAGGGTGTTGGATGGGGTGGCATTCGGACCAGGGCACACCTGAGCAGACTTCTAGGGAGTGTGTGAGTGATCATTCTGTCAAAATGTGTTTTATCAGTGGGTGGAGACTCACATAATGAGTGGGAAGGAGTTGGACTCCCATCTTTGGGGGGGCCGATTTGTTCAGAAATAGACAGGTGGGAGTCTCTCAAGAGCAAGGGCAGTTCCTAATAGGGGTGGACAAACCAGTCTGTCAAGACCTCTTGTTGCATGTAACTATGAATCTTGTCATCCAATGAGTCAAGCCAGGGGGTCATAGTGGGTCCCAGGGGGATTGGGTGGAAGGAATAGAATAGATCAAAAGGGGGGTATTTTGTGGTCAGTGGAAGTGTTCTTCTTTTTTTAAATTATTTTAAAAAATTTATTTATATATCCCCCCTTGCTGCTTGTTCTTGCTGTGTTCATTTTTGCTTTTGCATTCTTCTGTGTCTGCTTGTCTCCCCCTGCTGCGGCATCCCGCCGAGTCAGCTCACCGTGTGGTGGCGTGCCTGCTCATGGCGGCTTGCCTCTCGAGGAGGCCCCGGGAACCGAACCCGGGGCCTCCCATGTGGTAAACCAGAGCCCTACCAATTGAGCTACAGCCGGTTCCCAAGGAAGTGTTCTTCATTACCATACAGCGATGGACACAGGACATGATAATATCATCAAATTTTATAAAAGTATATGATCTAAAATGTAAACCATAATGTAAACCATTGACAATGTTTAGTAGCTATGTTTCACTATTTGTATAGCAGTTATAACAATGCTACCATCCACATATAAAAAGGTATTAATATGGGGGGGAGGAAAGGGGGGGGATGTTGGGTATATGAGAGTCTCCTGTATTCTGTGTGTGACTTTGCTGTGACCTAAAACTTCTTTGAAAACAAAATAAAAAATAGTGAGACACTGGAGAATGAGAGGGGGAAGGTGCCACGGTACAGACTGGACACCAGATATTGCAGTGATGAAAGGCAAAAGGTCAAAATTTTTTTTTATATTTTTCATTTTTTTAATATGCCAATCTTTTAATTTAATTTAATTTTGTTTTTTTAAAATGTTTATGTATTTTATCTCTTACATTTAAACTTATTATTATTTCATTTTCCTATTAATTGTATTCAGCTATTGTAATGGCTTTATCTTTGAAGAAGCTTTGGATCCCAGAAGGATTACAATGGAGGCAGGGGAGGATCATTGGTGTGGGGTGTCAGGGATGGGGGATGCATGGGAGGAAGTTCACCTGAGCATAAATATAAGGTGTATAAAATTGTTCA
>PVKH010001897.1:0-28787 GCA_004027955.1 Chaetophractus vellerosus
GGGGCTCACAGAAGACCCAGTGCTGGAGAGGATCCTGTTTGGTGTATTCCTGGCCATCTACCTAATCACACTGGCAGGGAATCTGTGCATGATTGTGCTGATCAAGACCAGTTCCCGCCTTCACACTCCCATGTATTTCTTCCTGGGCCACCTCTCCTTTGTAGACCTTTGCTATTCCTCCAATATTACTCCAAATATGTTGTACAATTTCCTCTCAGACAAAAAGACCATCTCCTATACTGGATGCTTCACACAGTGCCTTCTCTTCATTGCCCTGGTGATCACTGAGTTTTACATCCTTGCTTCAATGGCTTTGGATCGCTATGTAGCCATCTGCAGCCCTCTCCATTACAGCACCAGAATGTCCAAGAACATTTGCATATCTTTAGTCACAGTCCCTTATACTTATGGTTTCCTGAATGGACTCTCTCAGACACTGTTGACTTTTCACTTATCCTTCTGTGGTTCCCTTGAAATCAACCATTTCTATTGTGCTGATCCTCCTCTTCTAATGTTGGCCTGCTCTGACACTTCTGTCAAAGAGATGGCAATGTTTGTAGTTGCTGCCTTTACTCTCTCAAGCTCTCTCTTCATCATTCTCCTTTCCTACCTTTTCATTTTTGCAGCCATCTTGAGGATGCGTTCCCCTGAAGGCAGGCACAAAGCCTTCTCTACTTGTGGTTCCCACCTGGCAACAGTAACCATATTTTATGGAACTCTCTTCTGCATGTACTTAAGACCTCCATCCAAGAAGTCTGTAGAGGAGTCCAAAATAATTGCTGTCTTTTTTACTTTTTTGAGCCCAATGCTGAACCCGTTGATCTATAGCCTAAGAAATAAGGATGTGATCCATGCCATGCAACAAGTGATCAAGGGAAATCTCTTTCATAAAATTGCAATTTAGTAGTCCTTTCATTTGTTATCACTAAGTGACTCAGTTCAAAGGACAACTTATTACTCTAAGGTCATGATTTGCTTATTATCATAAACTCTGAAAGACCTCTTTATATAATTTCTTCTCAAAATTTACACCTTCAAGAGAGATTGGCTTAATAAAAAACATTAGTATTTAGATTTAAAATGTGTTCTTTGGCACAGTTCCTCTGAAAATGAATTGGTTTGTATCCAATAATTATGATCATTAATGATAACTTAATATCTTTACTTACTTGGGGGCAAATTTTTTAACTACTTTAACCTAATGAGAACACTGGAAATCTGTAGGGATACCCAAGGTACGGTGACTAGTTATACAATTACATTTTTATTTAATTAATTAATTTATTTTTAATTTATTATGCATTCCCCCTTCTGCTTGTTCTTTGCTGTGTTCATTTTTCTTTGCGTTCCTCTGTGTCTGCTTGTAGCCCCCCTCTAGGGTGGCCTGCCGAGTCGGCTCACAGGTATGGCGGCCTGCCTGCTCATGGGGGCTCGCCTTTGCCTGTGGGAGCTTGCCTTTTCCCATGGGGCTTGCCTTTACAATTACTTCTAATGATGAAATAACTTATACTCCAATGTGTCATATATAACAGTGACTCAGAAGTGTGACTATTCACTAGAATCACCTCGGGAAATTTAAAAATAGATAGTTTTCCCATAAGTTTAAACTTTCTACCTGTTTTCTTTAAATCAACATCATGGATATTTTCTTAAACTTTTTATCTATATAATTATACTGCTACTACCCTCACTTTTAAATTTATTTTATTTTATTTTATTTTATTTTATTTTATTTTATTTATTTTTTTATTTTATTTTTTTGCCCTCACTTTTTAAAATAACTTCCCACATCTGCTTATCAGTTCCCAAGGGCAGGGCATAGATCGAATTCAATCATCAATATAGTATAATGGCATCCCAGGTATTTACAGTGTAGTGGTTTCAATGTTTTAATTTCCAGAAAATCCTCTGCAGTTTTTGGAAAATTGAACCCTATTCTCAGGTCTTCCTTGATTGAACAAGGTTGGGCTTATTAAATTCTTATTTCAAGAACAGTAATTGAAAAAGAGAGAAGGTGATTTCTGGGTGCCTAGAACATAATATTTAAATATCAGGCCATAATAATAAATTACTGGCTATGACAGTAGGATGACAGGAAAAGCTATCTTCAAAGTGATAACAATGAAGCAGAAGAACCTATTAATGAGTGACCAAGTGAGGGTATTTACTGTAGTAGAGTCCTTGGTTCTATTTCATTTAGTCCATGGGACATTCCTTATTTTAAAAGAAACTTCACTTTTTGCTAAGCAAAGAGCTGTGTTTCCACTCTTAGCAACCAGAATGGTCTTATTCCCAAATATATAATCCTATAAAATATATTTGAAAAATAATCTTTGCTTTGCCATAATAACTATATTTCCCTTTATTTTTGTCTCCTGAGAACCACTGTCACTTTCAGAAGCCAAATTTAAAATTAATCTTGGCAACTCTCTTAAATCAAATGGTAGATCTATCGATAGTCTCTATTTTTACTCTATTCATATACTTCTAGTCATGATTTTTTTTTTAATTTTTAAAAAATCTTTGTTGAAAACCACCTAAGAAATTGTGTGGAGGTAGGATGAAAAATAAACCAAGGAAAATAAATAAAATTGCTATAGATGATGATTAATTAGTGTTTTCCAAAGTCACTTAACTACTAGGTAGCACAATAGCAAGCCCTTTGGTTCCAAATTCTCTTCTCTGTCTAATACACACTGCAGTGTATTAGAGTCCTCAACAAACTGCAAAGGCCAGGTGGCATGTTTTGGGTGAGGAAATGATGCAATTATTGTTAGGGATGAAATTATGGTGCTGTGCTAATGATAATAGTGATATTTATTCTAACAATAACTGAGATGGATATTCTCTGGTATTTCAGGTTAACATCCTAATTGTGTGCATTATAAGTAGAATAGTCTTACTAGTCAATGCAAAAATACATAATTTTGATATATGATATTTCTCTTACAACTACATATTGTAACATATTTTCCAAATTATAAATGCATATAGGCTCATTATAAATAGCTACAAAATACTGGCAGAAAAAAAGTAAATTTCCTTATCTTAAAAAATGGATTATCATGTTTACATTTTATCTCATTTACTCTCAATACATTTATATGCATTAATATGTTATTATAATTAATAATACAAAATTGGGGTCAAATGCCATATGCAACTTGAACTTTTGTTTTCACTTGATAGTATAATGTCTGAATTTTCATACACAGTAAATATTTAATGTGGCATAATATTCCAAAATTAAACCATTCTAAATTTTAATTAAAAACAGTACATATTGATTGTAATAAAACAACAAATTGAAAAATATTGAAAGACATAAGGAATGAAAGCAAATTTTACTTATATGCACTTATAGATAGGTATGCTAAGCATTTTGGCATATTTCATTCCAATTGGTCTATCTTGCAAAACACCGTTGCATCATATCAAGCACCCAATTGTTGTTACAAATGACTCAGATCTCTTTGAATATTTCTCTAATTATTCCTTTAAAATATATTTCTAGAAGTAGAATTTCTAATTTAAAGTTTTGAACATTTTTAAACTTCAAGAAAATTTTTTCTACAGAAAATTTTAGCAATTTACACTTTGTATAGTAATGTTTGTGAGCAACCATTTTACTCTACCTTTATCAATATTGAGAAATATTATATAAAATTATTTGCTGCTTTGTTGTCTCAACTGAAAATTCTTAGGAAGAGATAAAGATTTTGTTTCAATTTGAGCAAAAGAATATTAAAATATATATTTAACAAATAAAATACATGTGTTAGTTTGATGGTTACTTTTTATGTTACTTCTGATAATTTTGACAGGGAGATATTTATATTATTATTGGGGAAAATTCTAAGGACTTTAAAAAACTTCTTCAACCTGATATTAGATAAGCATGCATCCATATTTTTATTTATTTTTCATGGCAATATATATTAGAAGTATATCTTTATTTCTTCTGGATATAATGTTGTGGTGTATTATGATGTTTTATATAACTCTTTCTCTAACATTTTTAACCAATTTCTTTAGACTACTTATTAAGTAATCCTTTGTTTACCAAGTGACTTGTGAATTCACCTTAATGTGTCCCATAGGATAGTCCATTTCTGACCTGTATATTCTATTCCTTTGACCAATCTGTACATATGTTTTAAACTGAATTATTATAATTAATGTACATTTATATTTCTGTTTCAATTTCTTGTAGAATATTCCATCTCAGTATTCTTCTTTTTCAAATTTATCTTAGGAGATTGCAAATCAGAAGCTTTTTAGCTATTCAAAATTTTAACTCAGAACTATTCATATAATTAATATAGAAATTATATGCCTACATATGTGTGCTTATACATGCAATACATATACATTGTAAATTATTGGAAAATATGAAAACAAATAAGATTTCTAGTATGAGGAGTATTGTTCTAGCCATGTCCCTATACATCTAATGGGCAGATTATATAGAAGTCCATTTAAGAAAAACCCTGATATATTAATATTATGGATTTACTTGACATTTTTACACAAACATTTATTTTTACACCATCCTGTGATCCTATAATGCAACACTTTTTTTTTCAACAAAAATCTCTAAATACAGAATCTTATATCAAGCTAGCCTGATCTTTTGTCAGCTACCATTCCCCTAAGAAAATAGAAATGCCTAGACATAGCTTTCAAAGGGGCTAATCATTTCAAATGCTGAAAAACAAGTTGTGCCTAATCAGAACTAAAATAGCTATTAACCCATTCAGTGATCTCAAGAAAATTTTTCTGAGCTTATTAGTAGAAGAAGAAATCACAACAGAGAATTTACTTAAATTTACAAGTGTTTAAAATTAATAGGGGCCCGGCTAGATAGCTCAGTGGATAAAGAGCTCGCTGGGAGACCACATGGGAGGCCCTAGGTTCGGTTCCCGGGGACCTCTCCTAGCGGGCAGACCGCCTTGAGAATGGCAAGCCGCCATGGGCGGGCCGGAGCCGCCGTGGGCAGGGCAAAAAGCTGCCACGGACAGGCGAAAGCCGCCACGGGCAGGACAGGTCGCCTGCAAATCGAGCACAGCCAGCCACCCGCGAACTGAAAAGCCGGCCGTGATGGAAGCAGAAGCCGCCCACAAGCGGGGAAAGTCGCGCCTGCGCAGTGACCAAGTCTCGGCGCGTCGCCGCAATGGGGGGGGGGGAAGGGGAGATATGTAATAAAATAAATAAATCTTTAAAAAAAAATAAAATAAAATTAAATTAAATTAAATTAAATTAAATTAAATTAATAGGCACCCAACTAATTTGCAAAGTATTTGCCACAAGTAAAATAAAGTGGTAAAATTATTAAGATATGAAAAACTCATAGAAATAATTTAAAGCACTTAAGTCCTGATATATAACAAACATTAAATGTTATGAATAGAAAATTGATAAAATGCTAAAATTCACAAGTAAAAATATTTATAATCAAAATATGAAATTATACTGTTTTTATGTTTCTACATTTTAGAAGATTAAAAAAGACTGGCACTATCATAGATTAAGTGCCTGAAAAAAGATTAACATAATTTTTCTGGGAATTCATTGAACGTAATATTTTAAGGAAAATTAAAAATATATGTACAATTAAATGAACTATTCTGATTTTAAGAATCTGGCAAAGATCCTATTAATGAGACCATACAATATTTGTACTTTTGTGCCTGGCTTATTTCACTTAGCATAGAGGGTATATGGAAAAAAATACAAGAAGCATATGCTATGGACCGTAGTTATTGGTAATAGTCTGATCATGTTCTTTCATAAACTGTAACAAATGTTCCACAACAATGTAAGCTGTGGTTGGAAAGCGGATGTATGGGAATTCAGCATATTATGAATTATTGTTTTATAAGCTCACAGCTTCTCTAATAAAAAATCAAAAAAGGAATCTGTCAAAGATATAAAAATAAATTTGGGTGAAGATTTTCATTGCAGTGTTTTTTTTTAAACTGAGAGAAAGGAAACACGTAATATACAATATACAACAAGTCCTCACTTTGCATGGTATTCTGTTAACCAAAACCTGTGCATACACAGGAAATGTACTTGTTTTGCACAGTTCTCAGTTCCCACAGAATGATGTGAAGGCAGGGCAACCTGCATTTAATAATCAGTAAGACAAATCTTCTGCTGGATAGAATAGGACTTGGCTGTAAATTATTAATAACTGATTAAGAACATGATGTTTGTGATCACAAAGTAGTATGTGAACATTGTGTGATGCATATTTGTATTAAAATGTTAGTGATTAAAATGATGTGTTTGGAGTTCTCAGGCAAAAAAATGAAAAATGATTTTACATAGTATTTTATGAAGACAGCATGTTACAAAAATAAATATATATTATGGTCAACTTTGTAAGATAATAGGATTAATGAGAAGTAAAACTCGACGTTTTTATATCCATGTGCAAATTTTTCATAATGAACAATCACTGCTTTAATAAGCAGTAAAATGCATGAATGAAAACCTGTGCAATAAGTCCAGATTCTAGGACATATATAAAAGGATCTTATTTGTTAAAACTGGCACCTTAATATGAAAGTAGGAAACAATGGGGAGTTACAAATATGCTCTATATTAGGTATTGAACTGGATGGTCATTCAGGTTCCTTCTAATTTCACTCCTATTATTTTTCTCTTATTATTATTGTGTGCCTAAGAGTTTGGAATTCCATAATGGAAAACATATGATCATCTGTCTATTAGATGTGGGGGGTAGGGGCAGATCACTGTAATTACCACTATCTACATTCCCTTGATGTGGAACACCAAACCTTACTTTCTTACGGAAGTATAATTCTTGGAAGAAAGTTACAGACAATAATTGTTTTTCTGAGCTTAAACATCACCATCAATGTAGCAAATGATGGCATTAGGAGGAAGAGAAACCAATGAAAGATGAGTTTTATCCATTCATCTTATGGATAAATATTTTCTATGTTAATGTTACATCCATTAAATTGAGGGATATGGAAGGAAAATGGAATATATCAAAGCTAGTAATGTAGTGAAACTTGGGTACCAATTTCCTGATGGTGTAAAAAGCAATATAAAAAGTAAAAAGGGCTGTCCATGTGCCAACTGGTTCCAAAAGCTCAGTTGAGCTACAACTCCCACTCTACAACTCAATGGACTCACCCAGGACACCTAGTGGGGAGGTGATGATGGACAACAGCTATCCCAGGGAATGGAGAGAGTCTGCAGCTGCAGGCAGGATAATCTCTTCCATCTTATCCATGGCATATAAGCCCCCCCTCACTTGGAGGTGGAGGGGACATCACCTCAGGATTGGGGGAAGAGCTATGGACTAGAGTGGACTTACTGGTATCCTGTTATAGACTTATTGTGATTCATGCAATGGAAGAAATTATAAAATTATGTGGAGCCAGTGGCCACTGGACACTTTGGGGGCAGGGAGAAGGAAAAGCAGTTGTAATACAGGAGCTTTTTTGGGACTTGGGAATTATCCTGAGTGACAGTGCAATGACAGATATAGACCATATTATATCATCATATAACATGCAGAACTGTGTGGGAGAGAGTGTGGTATATAATGTGAACTATGGTGCATGATTAGTGGCAAAACCTCAAAATGTGTATATCTATTGCAGGTGATGTGCCACTCTAATGAATACTGTATATGTGGAAAGTTTGGGGAGGTGTGGGAGGTGGGGCATTTGGGTACCCCTAAAATTTTTGTGTAACATTTATGTAATCGATGTATCTTTAAAATAATTAATTAATTTAAAATTTTTAAAAATATGTAAGAAGAATGCTGTAGAAACCTATCTTAGAAGAGCACCTGATCAGAAGCAAGAGTACATGTTTATGAAGATTTTACTACAAGGAAAAAACCCAAGAACTGTCTAAGTATTAATGATGTAATAAAATATTGCATATAAATATTAAGCTATATTATTCATTTAAGAAAAACTTAATTCAAAGATAAAGCAATCAGGAATGTGCTTATGTCAAAATTTAATTATGAAACACTCTAACAAAATTTTCTTGCAGATTAGAGAAGTTGTTATGTTAAAATACTATATGGACAAACTAAAAAGTAGATAAAAAATAAAATAAAATAAATAGGATATAGGTAGAGAAGAATTGGAAAGTAAATTAAATAAATTTATGAAACACCAAATGGTTGTTAATGATATTGTTGGGTGAAAATATCAAAGTCCCCTCAGGAAGAAATGAAAGTTAGAAATGGAATCTCCCATTAAGAAATCTCTTGGGGGCCAGCCATATAGCCCAGAGGATAGGGCGCCAGTATACCACATGGGAGGCCCTGGGTTCAGTTCCCGGGGACCTCTCCTAGTGGGCAGACGGCCTTGAGAAGGGCAAGCCACCATGGGCAGGCCAGAGCCGCTGTGGGCAGGGCAAAAAGCTGCCACGGGCAAGGCAAAGCTGCCATGGGCAGGGCAGGTCGCCCACGAATGGAGCGCAGCCAGCCACCCACGAACTGAAGAAGAGCCGGCCCGTGAATTGAAGCAGAAGCTGCCCACAAGAGGGGAAAGCTGCGCCTGCGCAGTGACCTGCCTCGGCGTGTCCCCGCAACGGTGGGGGGAGGGGAGATATGTAATAAAATAAAATAAATCTTTAAAAAAAAAAAAAGAAGGCAGCATAACAAAAAAGAAATCTCTTGATTAAAGGAAAATGGTGAAACAAACTAGCATGTCATAAATACATATAAAATATTAGCTTCTTTGTTGAAATATGAAAATACTTATGGTTTTACATTCATGATAAGTTTTCATCAAGAATGCACCAAAAGTGTAGTGATGGAAAAAATCTGCAATTAGAAATATATTTCTTCTAAGAAGAAAATTTGTTTTCATCAAAAGAAGCTATGTAATGTATCAACTGAATGTAATCATTTTCTTATTCAAGTGAAATATGTAAATCACTACACTTTTGCTGATAAGAGTGGATCAGAGATACTCAATAGTTATGGCCAGAGAGTAGAAATTTGGATTTTTTGATAAATAATAAGGTGTGTATTAGTCAGGGTTATCTCGGGAAACATAATCAACAGGAGATATCTGTCAATAATATGAGATTTTATAAGAGTCTCTCATGTGACCGTGGGGATGCACAAGTCCAGGTTCCGCAGGCAGGCTGCAAGCCATAGGGTCCGATGAAAGACTCACGAAGGGTCCTTGATAAGTTTCTGGGAGAAGCTGGCTGTCAAACGACGAGCTGGGCAATTCTCCCTGAATCTTGAAATCGCTTCCCTTTTATGGCAGTCAACTGATTGGATAAAAACGTCATCCATTCTTGATCCAATTTCCCTGATTGATGCAGATGTAATCAGTCAGCCATGCAGTAAACTTACTGGTGATTGAAGTCCATAAATGCTCTTGTATTACAATTGGCCCAGTGCTTGCTGTACCTAATACCTGGACACAATTACCTAGCTGAGTTGACACATTAGCCTAACCATCACAAGGTGGAAATGAATTCTTGAGTAATACTAAAAAATACAGGCAGGCAAAAACACTGCTACCATTTTCTCTTGTTCCACAGACTGCTCATTTGCTGGTCTCAGATTCATACAGAATAGGAACATGGTGACAGCTGTCAGGTGGGAGGCACAGGTGGAGATGACTTTGCGCTTCCCCTCACTGGAACAGATCCTCACAATTGTGATGACAATAAAACTGTAGGAGATGAGGATGATGAGCTGGTAACCTGTGAGATTGATCCCAGCTGACGAAAATAAAGCAGTTTGCTTTATGCAATTGTCAGAGCATGTCAACATTAAGAGGGATAGATTGGCACAGTAGAAATGGTTGATGGTGTTGGATTCCCAAAAGGACAGGTAGAAGTCAATATTACCTGCATCGTACCCACCACAGGACCCCACAGGTAGAGGAAGGTGACCAGGCAGATGCAAACTGGCCTGGACATTGGGCTGTCATACTGCAGAGGATTGCAGATGGCCATGTACTGGTCATAGGCCATGGTACCAAGCATTTAATACTCTGTAAGGAGCAGGGTCACAAAAACAAAACACTGCAGCTCATCACCATTAGCTATCAGGGAAACACAGATCAAAACCACAATGAGATACCATTTCACACCTATTAGAAAGCCTACCATTAAAAAAACAGAAAATAACAAATGTTAGAGAGGATGTGGAGATATATGTACACTCATTCATTGCTGATGGAAATGTGAAATGGTGCATCTTCTGTTGAAGACAGTTCAGCAGTTCCTCAGAAATCTAAAGATGAACTACCATATGACCTGGCAGTACCACTACAAGGTATATACTAAAAGCAGGGATTTAACGAGATATTTATGCATCAATGTTCATAGCATTGTTCACAATTGCCAAAAGATGGCAGCAAACCAAATGTCCATCGACTCTTGAATGGATGCCTACAATGAAATATTATTCAGCTATGAAAAGGAAGTCCTGATGCATGTGATAACATGGATGAATCTTGAAGACATCATGTTGAATGAAATAAGCCAGAAACAAAAGCACAAATATTTTATGACCTCACTGATTTGAAACAATTAGGATAAGTAAAATCATACAGTCAGTATCTAGAATATAGATTACCAGGGGCTGGGCTGGTGATAGACAATGGGAAGTGAAGGCCTAAAATGTACAGGGTTATTATTTGCAATGATGGAAATGTTTAGGTAGTAGATGGGGTGTATGGTAGCCCATTATTATGAACACAATTAACAGCACTGAAATATATATTTGAATATGATTAAAAGGGGAAATGTTAGACTATATATATGATAACTGAATAATATATTTTTTAAAAATCCATGAATCTATGCTATACAAAAGGGGAACCTTAAGTTAAATCATGGGCTTTAGTTCATAGTACAATTATAAAAATGCACTATTATCAATTGTAACAAATGCTCCACACCATAACACTTGGCCAAACACCCAGTTTAGGAAATGTTTTTCTACTCAGGTAAAGATAACAAAGCATCTGTGGAGAGACATTAGTGGAGTAACAAATAACCACACAAGATAAATGGATGAGGAAAAAGTACATGGAGGTTTGGACCTGGGAGCTAATCTGATGAGTAAAATCATCCCACAGTTTCTGGTCAGGGTGATGAAGCAAATCAGGAGAAATACCACAGAAATGATAGAGTGCATCTCTGGCTCACTGGCCAGTCCCAGCAGAGAAAACTCAGTTGCCTCATTGCCATTGCATTTAGAAACTATCTTCATCTTCATATTCTCTTTTAAATAAGAAGAATTTGACAGATATTAAAAAAGAAATAAATAACATGCAGTCCAAGAATAGGCAAAATCAAAGAGCATTAAAAGACACTGGTTTTGAAAGGAGAGGACCGAAAAGATTTCCCTTAGAGCTAGAAGAGTTACAGTAGGTGACATCATGGTTTGAGGTGCTGATCAAGGTGGGTAATGCATTTGAAAAGAGATTTTGAGGTCCATGCACCATATTCTGCTCCCTGTTTTGCAACTCCCAGCTTAACTCTGCTAGCACATATGGCATTTGCCTTAGCCCATTAGTGTCCTTAGTAAGGCCATGGAATCTGGGCTCTTGATGCTCAAGCATGCCCCACTCCTATAGTCAGATAATGACACAATTCTTGAGGGAATGGCTTCAGTGGGTGATTCTGGCTCAACTAAACAACATTGCTACCAAAGGCAAACTTCCTATAAATTGGGAAGTATATCCTTACTGAGAGTCTTAAGCCTCAGTCTGTCCTATATACATTCACACTCATTCAGTATCTTTTTCATTTCCCACTTCTCTAGCAGCAGTGGAACACTCCCAGTCCTTTGGTGTCCTGTCCTTCCCAGCTACTTCATACTCAATTAACAACTGAAAATCTGAACTGTTTCTTCACCTAATTTTGCTCTTTTATCTCCCAACTCTCTTATCTCACAAAATCCTTATTTATCCCATTGACATGACTAACTACCTTATATCCAAACCGTGAGAAGTTCAGCTCAAAATTCAAAATATTTTACAGTGAATCTGAAATCCACTTGTCAACACTTCCTCTTCTACCAGTCAGGTCAAAGACAAAATAATCTCTTGTCTAGGCTTCTGCAATGTTCTCCCCTATTCAATATTTGAAAGCCTTTATTCAGCCAACACCAGCCAGTGGTCTTTTATAAACATAAAGCATCATGATGCTAACTAACTAAAGAGAAAATGGCCTGAGTCTTTCCATCACCTTCTTTTATGATGATTTCCAATTATGTGATAGAAATTTAAATGTGTGGATGGTCTGCCCCTCCAGATGTGAAATACCTAATGCTCTATTTTGTGTCTGCCCATTGAATTAATATAAAGCCAGTCATTTCTTGTTGGGAAAGCAAGTTCATAAATTGAAAAGTTATTATGATGTGTTTCTGTATTAATGAAAGTTAGAAAAAAGACTTTTCTTCAAACAAGAGCTATCATCCTGTTCTAAGGACAATAATCTTCAAATATTTATTTATTATTCAAAACAAGGGACCTCTACATTAAGAGGTCAAGCAATAAGAGCAACCAACTCTAAAATCCTACAAGGAATTTCAACTCCATAGAAATACTTCAAGCGGTAAGATTTTTTTTTCTGCCTTTTTATTACTTCATTTGTATAAGATATCAGGAAATAAAGAGAAAACATTCCAATAGAGCAATCTTTCCAACTCAATATGAAAAAACTACTACAATAATGTTCAAATTTCCTGGGTTGGTAATAAGGCACATTTTAATATTGACCTACAACTTTACCTCTGCTGATTTCTCACAACTTAACCCATCATTTGAAGGTTTGCCAAAATTTGAAACTACACTTTGATTCATTAATTTTATTGACCTGAAAAATGGAGTATACTGGCAGATGCAGACAAATAAAAATATCTCGTGGTTTTTTTATCCTCTAACTAATGCAATGATAGAAAACATACAATTATTCTTTATTCTACTTTCAGTCCTCCACCTAAGTCATTAATTTTATGAATGATCCTCATTTTCAGTCCTGATGTTGAGTAAAAGTATTTTGATAAAATAAACTCAATGTGTCAGTCTTGTTCAGTACAAATCCATATGCCCATCCTTAAAAGGACTCTCAGATCTGACCAATATTTATTCTTCCTTTCACTGGTTATGTCATTTTCCTGTTATTAAGACTATGTCAGATCCTTCCTCTCTCATCAACCATGCAGCCCTACTTCTAGCACTCTTTACATGACCTCACCTCAGAATTTACAAAGAAAATCTGAAACCTACTTATGGGAACTCTCACCTTTAATAAATATAAAAACTCATCATCACATATTTTCCCTTCCATACTCTTGAAAGTGATGTGTAATTTCTTTATCAATGTTAAGAATCCATGCACTCATGTACCAAGCAGGATACATGAAGACCACTCCACTTTCAATTGAGAGGGGCAAATGGACCCTACTCACGTCCCTGCACCACCATCATGCCCCTCTACTGTCAAACAAATCCCTTCCACCTTATCATGGGTTTTGCCCACATTGAGCATCAGCTCACCCCAGTCTACTTCCTTCCTGTCACCTGATAACCTATCTTCCACACTCACAGGCTTACTTCATTCAACATAAGTTCTTAAGGGGCCGGCTGTATAGCCCAGTGGATAAGGGTGCCAGCACACCACATGGGAGGCCCAGGTTCAGATCCCGGGGACCTCTCTGAGCAGGCAGACAGCCTTGAGAGAGGCAAGCCGCTGTGGGCGGGGCAAAGCTGCCATGGGCAAGCCAAAAAGCCGCCACCGGCAAGGCAGAGCGACCATGGGCATGGCAAGTCACCCGTGAAACACAGAGCTGAGCACCTGTGAAGCACGGAGCTGATCCACCCCAGAAACACTGAGCTGAGCTGCCCGCAAAACACAGAGTGGAGCCACCTGTGAAATGGAATGGAGCCACCCATGAGCAAGGCGAGCCGTCTGCACAGAGGGCCAAAACGGGGGGAGACAAGTAGCAGACATAGAAGAACACAGAAGAATGGACACACAGCAAGAGCAAGCAGAAAGGGGGGGGGGATATGTAACCAAAAAAAATAAGTTCTTTAGGATGCACCCCTATTGTCACATGTGTCAATACTTGAGTCCTTCTTACAGGTGAGTAATATTCCACTGTATTTATATACCAAATTTTGCTTATTCATTCATCAGTATAACTATTTATTTTAATCCTTGCAAATGAACCTATAAAGAATTATTACTCCCCTTTATAACATTCAGTAAATGATTGGTGATAATATTTTATATTAGGATGCTATACAGTTATTAAAATGTTTTCCTATGAAATTCCCTGTCAAAGAAATGACAATACATTTTATATAATACTTTTTGAAATAGGTTAAAATATATATATATTATAATCAACTTTGTAGAACAGTAAGATTAAGGAAAAACATAAGTTTTATATCTATGTAAAAATTTTCCATAATGAACAATTATTGTTTTTTAAGCAACAAAAACAAAAAAAAAATGTTCATTACCAAGATAGTCCGGATTTCAGAATATAAAAAAGAATCTTTATTTATTAATATCGGCACTTGAATGTGAAAGTAGTAAACAACAGGGAGAAAAAAAGCCTGCTCTATTAATAGATTTTGAACTCTGAACCTGAATAGTTTGAAATTCTTCAGGGGTAAACATAGGATCATTTGTCTGTTAAGGGTGAGAGGTGAGTCATCGTCAGTACCTTAATCTACACTCTCTTCATCTTGAACACAAAATTTCACTTTTATTCATAAATACACTTACTTCTCCAAAGAAAGTTCCTGGAAATTAAAGTCCCCCCTGCCCCAGCCTTTAACATTATCATAACAATAGTATACAATAGCATTAGAAAGAATAGAAACCTATGGAAGTTGTGTACCCATATATGTTATAGGATGCATGAATGTTTTCTGTATTGATTTTATATCTATTAAGTTATCACATTTACAAAATGAAAATAAAATCTGCCAATACCGTTGAGGAGGTCATGAAACAAAAATACCCATTTGATGGTTGGGTTTCACACATTCCCCCAATGAAAGCAATATAGAAAGATATAAGAAAAGAAATTGTGGAGAGCTATTTTAGTATAATAACTGATAAGAAGCAATAGCTTTTATTTATGAAGATTTCCATACAGAGGGAGAAAAAAATGAAAACTTCCTCTCAATGATGTTATACAATGTGGTATATTATTAATACTAGATTATATTATGCACTTAAGAAAAAAGTTAATTTCAAAAAGTATAAATCAATCTGAAATGTGCATTTGCAGTTATCTGTAAAACACTAAAATCCAATTATCATGCATATTAGAGAAGGTGTTGTGTTATAAATAGTATGTGTTAGATGAGAAAAGGAAAAAATCTGCAGTTAGTAACAGGAGTTTCTTATGAAAAGTTAATACACTTTCATTAAAGGAAATGGTGTAAGATATCACAAGAATGTAAATCACTTTTTGTTCAGGAGAAATTTACAGGCCAATTCACTTTGACCATAAGAGTGGCTCAGAGATGTTCAATATGATGGCCTATGGAATGAAACTAAGGACCTATTCACTAAGTCAAAAGTTGGAAATGAAATCTTGAGTGGGACTGAAAACATAACCTGTTTTATCATAAAGACAAGACTTCTGCTGGTGTGTTTCCTATCATCACTTCACTTTCATTGTTTCCATTTGACTCTCACTCAGTCCCAAGCTATGCATATATCGCTATTTTGAGAATTGCATTCAGGCAGTACCAAGGGGGGGGGCAGATATTTTGTATTGATTTTGATATTCATCTTTTTTTAAATTGGAAAAGTACAGAAATTGAACTTTCCTCCATTTTAACAAGGTTTCTCATGAACACTCTGTCCAAAGCCTGCTTCACCTACTTATTTCTCAGAAAGTAGATAAATGTATTCAGCATGGGACTCACAAAAATACAAAGCACTGCTTCAATTTTCCTTTGTTCCACAGACCATTCATTCACTGGTCTCAGATACATGCAGAATAGGGACCCATGGAACATAGTGTCAGCTGTCAGGTGGGAGCCACAGGTGGAGATGGCTTTGTGCTGCCCCTCATTGGAATGGATCCTCATAATGGTGGTGAAAATGAAAACAGAGATGAATATGATGAGCAGGGAAGCTGTGATGTTGATCCCAGCTGACACAAATAAGGTGGTTTGCTTTAAGCAAGTGTCAGAGCATGTCAACATTAAGAGGAGTGGGTCACACAGTAGAAATGGCTGATTGTGTTGGATCCACAGAAGAACAGGTGGGAGGTCAATAATACCTGCATTGAACCCACCATAGAACCCCACAGGTAGGGGAATTTGACCAGGCAGATGCAAACTGGCCTGGACATTGGGCTGCCAAACTACAGGGGATTGCAGATGGCCCATGTACTGGTCATAAGCCATGGCACCAAGGATAATACTCTGTAAGGAGCAGGGTCACAAAAACAAAACACTGCACCAGACACCCAGCATAGGAAGTTGTTTTCTTCAGTGGTTATCAACCCTGGCTTCATACTGGAATTAAGTATGGACCTTTTAATACTCCCGATGCCTGGCTTCAAGTCCAGCCCAGCCTAGGTAAGACACACTGGTATTTTAACAAGTTTTCACATAATTGTAAGTTACAGCCAGGTAATTGAAATGACCTTGTTTAAACCAAATAAAAGTGTTGTTTTCACATAGTTTTCCCTCTGATAGCATATGGTTTTCCCCCAACAATGGGTTCTGAGATGTTCTACCAAAGTCCTTCCTGCCCCCAATTATAGAACTTGCCATCAATGGCATACACAAACGATTTCTCCATCAGTTATGAATAAGGAAAAGCCCCAGCCTCTAACTTAGCCCTTAAAGTTTTCTGTTGGTTTAAAAAAGTTTGTAAAGAGGAGATTTTCCTGACAGCTTCTTTGAACCTATCTCAAGTTTTCTTGCATTCAAGAAACAGGAGAGAAAAGAAGAAAACTTTCTTATCCATGGTCATAACATGTTATTATTACACAGAGCACCAGGCTTTGTTTTTGGAAGATCCATGAAGAAACACAATTTATGAAATTAGAATGTTTTATTGTTATCTTTCTGGGAATATGCTGGAGTGGGGAAGTCTGGTATTTTGTAGTGAACCAGCCTGCTGTGACAAATTCCACACAAAGGGTTGGCTTAAACCACAGGATTTAATGGCTCCTGGCTTTGAGGCTAGAAGAAGTCCAAAATCAAGGCACTACTAAAGTCTTTTGAAGTCTGGTGCTCACTGCTGACCATCCCTGAGGTTTTCTTGGTTTGTATTCCTGCCTTATGTCACATGGCAAAGTGCCTCCTTTCTTCTCCTGGGTTCCATTGACTTCTTCCTTCTGGCTACTTTCTCCCTGTGGCTTTCTCTTTATGAGGCCCCATTTATCTGGATTAAGAGCCACCCTCATTCAGCAATGTGGCATCTTTACCAAAAATAGCATCTTCAAGAGCTCCTATATACCCACAGAAACTTGGACCTAGGTTAAGAACATGTCTTTTCTAGAGTAAATAATCCAATCTACCACAGGCAGGAAGTCTCATGTATTCTCATCTACACTAAAGTGCTCAGGGTTTATGAAAGCCAGCACAATTTATCTGTGCTGAGAATTTTTCAGATGCAAGTACATGTTATGATACACAGTTATGTGCACTTCCACAGATAGTCATATCCCTAATTTTTTAGAATTTCTTCTCCATTTAGCATTGCTTTCTCCTTCCAAGAGGTAGCCCAATGAGAAAATGGATGAAATAAGGACTTTAATAGAAGACAATAATTACATGTATAAAAGAAAATCCAGTCTAAATAATAGAATTATTGAAAGAAACCTCAATATGCACAGAATAGGGGGAGATTTAAAGCTATATTTACAAGGCAGAAAATAAAAGAGAAACAAAAACCCTCAGCATTGAAGAATCTTTTTGTGAGGACTTTAGACTATAAGGTCAATAAAATCACCAGCAAGTTTGAAAAGCACGTGAACATAGTAGAGAAAAGTTTATTCTCCCCGAGCAAAAGGACATGAATCTGTTCTGATGGTACTGGAAAAGGTTTATTTAAATCATAAGGGAAGTATCATCATGAACTTTTTGACCTCCCTGTAATGCTCAGCACATGAGTCTACCCTAAACTACAGCTTAGTTCTAGCTATGGATCTGTTAGTAGAGTGAGGGATGGTTGCAGGAATGACCTGACTATTATTGACATCACAAATCACCTGCTCTCTTTGTCAGAGTAAGTCTGGGATCTATCGCCCGTGGTTTTCACTTAATGTCACAATTCTTACAATCACTACTAATTTCATTCCATGATTTATGAGAGAAAATAGGAAGAAATAAAACAATATGATATGTCTTGTCTTATGAGTTCCTGGTTTTCAAAATGGTCAGACATACCTGTGAAGGCACAGTGCTTTCTTAGCCTCCATAAAAGTCTCAAACATGGGAAGATTTATACCTGAAAGGTGACCCTTGAGACCCTCATCCCTGAAGAATTCAACATGAAATCACCCATGAGACATCATTATTCCTCCCTCTGGATGTGTTTACAAAAGTCACATTTGAATGGGTAGAATCCTAGTTTATGAGTCAATCATTAGATGTTCATAGTATCACTTGGTAAATAAAAAAAAAAAAACACATTATCCCAATTTTTATACTGGGATCAAATTCAGTGTAGTTATGAAGGTATTCTTGTCTTCAAAATCACAAAGCATTTTCTATAACAGTGGTTGTCACCTCCTCAGCTGGAATAGTTTTTCCTCCACCTGGTGGCTTTCTTTGCCTCCCTTATGGCCTTTGCCTCCTTATCTATCTTTTCTACTTTTTTTATTATACCATATATGCCCTGAAGACAGAATTAATGTCAGTTTAATCTGGGTATCTCCTGTAGGGATCTGAAGAAAAATTTAGGTGCTGAATTAAGGATTAGTGAAGAGATAATGAATGAATAATTCAATAAGGATACTGGGCAGAGAGTTGTAAACCTTATGGCCTTTCACATAAATAGCACTTTATCTCATAATGACATAATATCATTTCATCTTATCTATTAAATGCAAAATACAGGGAATCCATTTTTAGATTCTGGGATCTACTTTCAAGATTGGTTTAAATTAAATTAGTTCAAGTGGATGTATCAACAGGGGTTTCCAGGCAGTTTGGTAAGAATTATGGGATAGGTTTAAATGACATTAGAGGAAAAAGTTTTGGAGGATATTTCAAGTTCCTCTCCTTAACCCCCTAAGATTCTGCATCAGTCAGGTCAATGGAGATTGGAGAGATCATGAAAATGATCATTGCAATTGCAAATTTGAATCCAATGTGTCCCCTTCTCCTCTATGTGACTGAAGCTGATCACATGGGGAAGGACTGAGCAAGAGTTTATCTAGCTTCTCTTCTCTGAGTGATTTCAAGTCAGAAGAAAGGAGAACAAGAGCATTAAGGCTAAGACAAATTCTCATATACAAGTTTATCTGCAATCCTGTTAGCAATTTTAATATCTGACTCCCATGTGAAGTCTACAATTAATTTAAGATCCCAGAGGAGGGTCATTCAGTGGCTTCTTTAAACACCAACAATGGTAAGCCCAGAAATATCCTAAACCATTATATAAAATGGTCATCACAAAAAATATTACTCCTACTAAAACAACTGACACACTAATTGAGTAGTTACCACATACACCTTTGGTCTAGTCAGGGAAACAGCATGAAACAAAATTCCACTCGGATGGTTTAGCTAAAAGAATTTAATGAAAAGATAGAGAATGGGGCAAGGTTAAGAAAATAAACCAACAAAGGAGAAGCGCCTGGAGGTCAATTGCAAAAAAACTGCTTTTTGCAATTTCCACCCCAAGTCCTGAAGGGACAAAGGCAGTGAATACTTGACCAGAGCCCAGTGAGAGCTAGAATGGGAAGAAGGGCACTTACTGCCTTCAATCTCAACATACAACTTGGACACAGTTCTCCTTAGAGGGTTGCAGTTATTCTAGCAGCTTCATAATGAAGCAGGAACAGAATGAGAAAGAAATTGACTTATAAGTACTGCAAATGAGTTCATAGGGCTAAGAGACTTCAAAATGAGTCGGGAGGGCAACCCAGAGGTAACACTTATGCAAATCCCAGTAGGACCTCCTAGACTTCCAATATGGAAATCACCCCAAACAGAGGGTCCCCAGAGGGCTTTGGAGATATCCAGGCCCTATCCCAGGGCAGATAATCCCAGAGATTGGTGCCTTACTAGTGGGCCCTAATTTGGAATTCTTGCTCCTGAGAGTGACAGAAACACACCAAAATATGTCTACACTGCACATGGTCCAAATGTCCCTTCTATTCAAACCTATATTTGATGCCAGAGTTTTAGGTGTACTTCCACAGACCAGAGACTACAGGCTGACCAATGCCAACCAGGTCCAGAAACTCTGTGGACTTGCAACTCGTATGCTACAACTCAATGGACTCAACCAGGACACCTAGTTGGGAATTGGCGATGGAAGACGGCTATGCAGGGGAATCCAGAGAGCCTGCAGCTGCAGGCAGGATAATCCCTTCCATTGTTTCCATGGGATATAATCCCCCCTCTCACTTGGTGGTGGAGGGGACATCACCATTCCAGACTCCTTGGGATTGGGGGTAGAACTATGGACTAGAATGGACTTGTTGGAGTCCTGATATAGACTTGTGATATACAAATGGAAGAGATTGCAAAATTATGTGGAGCCAGGGTCACTGGACACTTTGGGAGTAGGGTGAGGGAAGAGCAATTGTAATGCGGGGTTTTTTTGGGGGGGACCTGGGAATTGTCATGGATGCTGCTGCAGTGGAGGATGTCAGCCATTTTGTATGATCATGTATCACTCAGAACTGTATGGGAGTGAAGATCGTCTACAGCCTGAACTGTGATCTATGCTTGATGGCAAAGCCCCAAAATGTGTATATATATAACAGAGGCGTTATGCCCCACTGAGGGATGTGTATGTGGGGGGTTGTGGGAGGGGTGGGGGGTGGCATATGTGTACTCCTCGAATCTCTGTGTAGTGTTTATGTAATCAATGTATCCTAAAAATATATATAGATATATATTTTAAAAAATAATTAAAATAAATAAATAAATAAAATAAAATAAAATATCTAATGCGCAAGTGATAAAAAGTGGCAGCAAATTCAAAGGAAGATATATGGAGGTGTGTAAAGTAAACTGAGAAGTTGTGAGCTTTAAGCTCATTGCTTAATCTCTTTAAACCTAATTTTCTTGAGCTATACAATTAAGAAATTATTACATAATTCAGAAATAAAAGGATTATATTAAGCATTTAAAAAAAAGAAAGAAAGAAATTGAGCAACTCCTCTCTCCTTCCCACCTTTAAATCCTGTTGGCATCTCCCAATGTCATAGTCACCTGGAAACTACCCTAGGGGTTAAACTCCAGGTGCACAAAACAGGACAGAGAAGTATAGGTCTGGGCTGGAATTAGGAGGCACAAGAAAAGAATCACCAAAACACCTATAATATCCACAAACACACCTATGTATGATTATTTCTATATAAAGGCTAAGGTTCAGGGCTCAGAATCAGTAAATACCTAGTCCAAGTTCCTAAAATTAATTGATCTTTCAATGGTTTTCGTCACATCCTTAATATTAATGGATGTAAGTATGAATATTATTTTTGAAAAACTGAAATTTAATGGTTATCATAGCTTCCGATGGGAGAGGGAGGGAAGAATAGGTGGAACATAGAGCATTTTTAGATCATTGAAATTGTTCTGCATGATTTTGCTATGATGGCTACAGATCATTATACATTATGTCAAAACCTATAAAAGTATACTGTGCAAAGTGTAAATCAACTATTGGCCATAGTTTGTAGTAATGCTTCAATTTTTGTTCATCAATTGTAACAAATGTACCATAGTCATGTATGATGGTATTAATAGGGGAAACTAAATGTGAAAAGGGGAGGGGGTGGGATATATGGGAATCCCCTATGTTTTTGATGTGATGTTTCTGCAACCTAGAGCTCCTTCGAGGATAAAGTAAAAAAAAAAATAAGACACTGAGAGAACATACAGAAGAAATTGGCAGTGTATATAAAAGATAACAGATCTTATGGTGATCTTATGGTGATCTTATGGTGCAAAAAAATGGCTTTATTTTTGGGGAGGTTTTGGATTAGAGAAAAATTGGAGCTATGGCAAGGGAGGATCACTGGTGCAAGGTGTTGTTGGGGGAATGTGTGATGAAGGATGCATCTTCAACACACATTCTATGGAACATGAATTTGTTCATGTGGTCATGGGGTGTTATGCCAGTGGGTGTAGATGTACACAATAATCAACAAAATATTAAATTCCAATGCTGAGGAGTTCTGCTACTTTCTCTAATAAAAGGGAAAGTCTATCTAGAGTACATACTTCCTAGCAAAAGAAGACAGACCAATATGTCAGGTCCTTGATAAGAATGCTTGTACTTATGAACTTTATTCTTGTAAAATTGAAACTTAGCCTAGCAATATATATTGCCAAAGAGCTACCTCCTGAAAATCTCCTTGTTACACAAATGTGGCCTTTCTCTAAGCCAAACTAAGCAAAAAAGCTCACTGCTTACCCCCCAGTGTGGGACATGAATCCTGGGGATTGGCCTACATGGCACTGAAAGATTATTAGCAGGCACCAACTAGTGATGTATTTGGAAAAATACCTCGACCCAAAGAGGGAAATATTAAATACAGATGAGATTTTATGGCCAAGAGATTTCAAAGTGAATTGGGAGGTCATTTCAGAGGTTACTTTCTGCATGTCTCAAGAGGACCACTCTGACTGCCACAGTAAATAGTGCCTCAAGTAGGGGTGTTCCTGAAGGCTCTAGGGACATCTAGACACCATAGGGAAGGCAGATAATCCCAGGAAAGCAACACCTCATTGGTGGGCCTTACCTTGGAATAAATAATAACCTATCTCCCCAAGGTTTCAAAGTTAGACCCATTTATAATTTTCCTACACATAGTTCTTCTGCCTCTTATTTGAACCTATAATTAGCACTATACCTATTAAATATATGTCCCAGAGACTTAAGTCTTCATCTGTACATAAGCCTGTTGAGCCCTGAATGTCAGAAGAGTTGCAGCCAACACTTAATCTCCCATTAATCAAACTCTCCCAGGACAGCTAACAAAAGGATGCTGATTGACAAACTCCCAGACCCCCCCCCCAAAAAAAAAATCCAGGGCATATCTCCAACTGTAAGCAAGACAGTTCCATCCATCTGCTCCATGGGATCTAAGCCCCCTCTCAATCAGAAGCAGTGTGAGCATCACCGTACCAAAATTCTCAGGATTGAGGAATGAACACACATAATGAGGGAATGCAACTATGAACTAAATTAGACTTATTATTCTAGTAATGGAAGACCTTGTAACATGATATAAAAACAGTGGTCACCAGAGGTTCTGAGGGGAGGGAAAGGGAACAATAGATGTAAAATGGGGCATTTTGGGGACATTGGAATCGTTCTGCATGATATTGCAATGACAGATACCGGTGATTATACATTTTTTCATAACACATGAAATTGTATGGTGCAAAGTATGAACCATAATATAAACTATAGACCACGGTTAGTAGCAATGTTTCAATATTTGTTTATCACCTATAACAAATGTACCACACTAATGAAAAATGTTAATGGGTGAAAGTGTGGGAAGGGGAGGAGGTGGGGTGTGTGGGGATCCCTTATATTTTTCATGTAACTTTTAGATAATCTAAATCTTTTTTAAAAATAAAGAAAAATTAATGGATTTTCCAATTGTTTTTTAGCATCCAAAACTTTCTCCTTATACATTATTCCTATGTCAAAAAATATCAAGACTTTCAAGTGTAAATTAAAATAAATAATGAATCCCATTAACTCACCATTCTTGGGAGATTTAATTCTCTGATGATATTGGAGAGTGAGTAAAACTCATGCCCTCAATGAGTTTGGGATTATCAGATTAAAAGGTAGTCGGTGTTCATAGTGAAAAGGACTTCCTGCCAGAAATAATTGAACCATAGGAATTTGGTGCATATGTGATAATTTGTCTAAAAACACTTCAGGTTCTTCATGTCTATGATGTCCCTGGGAAACCACACTCCTTTCTCAGGTAGGATTTAGATATTTTTTCAATTTGGAATCTAGAAATAAATCTTTAACTAGTAAACATGAAACTTAAGACTGAAATTCCTATTCTAATGAATTAATAAATACCTCTATTAAAATGAGTAGCTTATTATGCTCTATTCTCAGAGTACAGTTACTTACAAATGTACAAGGGAGTGATATTTACTTAAAGGAAAGGGAACTAGACATAAGAGAAAATCCATTCTACCCATAGTTATTTACTGCCTACAATTGGAAAAGCACTGGTCTAGTTCTGCTGAGGCTACAGTTATAGATTAGACAAAATCCTTGATATTAAGGATTCCACACTGATGATGAATCTTGTCCTGGACTAGACCTGACTTTGTCACCAAATAAAAACAGTATCTACCACTTATAAGTGCTTACCACATGGCATACATGTTTACAATTTTTACCTGAATTGTCTACCTTTCACAGAGGGAGTTGTTGTTATATACTACATTATATGATTGAAGAAACAAGGAAAAGAGATTAATGATTTTTCCAAAGCTACACTGCTAGAAACTAAAGGAGCTGAGATTTCCACCCAGGATTTCTGGTTCCAGAATATTTCCCAGTAATTCTTGCATTTTGCTTATTCACAATAACTAAGCATTTTTATTTTCTGTTGATTCACAAACAAAAATAAGGGTTATGTTATTCAATAATCTTTCTGAATTCTTTTGAATTAACAATGCTACCTTTTTATTATAAGGATAATACTGCATAATGTGCTGTACCCACTTCAGGATGAATTGGCCTCTTTTGGATTAATGATCTATCTATCTATCTCTCTATTTCTCTATCTATCTATCTATCTATCTATCTATCTATCTATCTATCTATCTAGCTATCTATCTAGCTATCTAATCTGGCTAAAGTTAATTAAAATGTGTTTCAGGAATATGCATTCCTTAAACTTCTTTTTTCTCTTCAACTCTGTCCACGACTACATGTAAAGGGGACACCATCCTTGTTAAAATTGAAGGCCTGTCTTCTAGACTTGGGGGACTGAGAAGTGGCAACAAACACTTACACGAGAGACCTCAAGGGTGAAGGTGGATATTAGGAGCACTAAGGCTGGGACTCCCTAGAGCCACTTCTGTCCACCTACAAACACTTATCTCTGAGGTGTCCTTGATCAAACCATGAGGGTTGTTGTGTTCTGCTTTTTTAAGTGAATGTTATTACCATAAAGTCCTCAGTTAAATCATCTGGAAGTTATTTGCTTGCTTTACTCATTTCCTCACTATTAAGAGGGAATAAAATGATGGTAAGTATTTCAACTCCTGACTAATATTTCAATAAAAAGAGACATTAAAAATACCATGGAAATCTGATCATATTTGTGTTATATTAGACTAAGTGATGTGAGCAAGTTGGCATTTTAAATAAATCATGAAGACAAGAGGAGGAATCCTGAACTAAAGTCCAAAAATGTTTGATATGACTGCATTCTGGCATCAAATGGATAATTCTGTATTTGTATGGTAAAATTCATTTGGATCTAATGAGCTTTAAGAAAGTAAAACCCAAAATAATTATTAATTCATTGACTTATTTGACCTGTCTTGCATCTTACTACTTTAGTCAATACGTCCAAAATCTTCATGTCCAGAATGAGGTAACACAACGGAAAAAAATGTTTGACTGATGGATTTACAAATACTTTACAAAATAACCTGTCTTCCAACTTGCCAATGTATTTATTTAAAAAGGGGACATAATATTGCCATACCTGGTCATGTTTTACTTAAGAAGGATGTAGCTTTTTCCATGATGATCTCTATGTTTACATTTTTTTAAAAGATTTATTTTATTTATTTATTTCTCAGCCCCCCCCCACCCCAACCCGGGTTTTGTGCTTGCTGTCTGCTCTTCTGTGTCTGCTTGTTCTCTCTTTAGGCCACATTGGGAGCCAATTCTGGGCCCTTCCAGAGTGGGATAGAGACCATCTCTTGTGCCACCTCAGCTCCCTGGTGTGCTGCGTCTCTTATTGTCTCTCCTCTGTGTCTGTTTTTTGTTGTGTCATCTTACTGCTCCAGCTCTCCACATGAGCCAGCACTCCACACAGACCAGCATTCCACTAGGGCCAGCTTGTCTTTCACCAGGAGGCCCCCAGAATCAAACCCTGGGCCTCCTATATGGTAGGTGGTAGACAGGAGCCCAATCAATTGAGCCACATCTGTCAGAAAATACACTTCAGAATATCTTAAGTACCTTCTCAATTGCTTGGTTAATATTATTATTTGACATTATTTCTGTACATGTTTTAAATAACAAATTGAATTAAT
Source organism: Chaetophractus vellerosus (assembly GCA_004027955.1). Classification (NCBI taxonomy): domain Eukaryota; kingdom Metazoa; phylum Chordata; class Mammalia; order Cingulata; family Chlamyphoridae; genus Chaetophractus; species Chaetophractus vellerosus. Next base: position 26,469 of record PVKH010001897.1, read on the forward strand.
GTTTTAGTGTTTTAATTAATTTACAAGGAGGTAGTCTGAGATAGAGTTACAACAAGATCATTATGGTCTGGGGCAATATGTCTCAATTATTTTTATTGTAGTCTCAAAAGGGAGACTTTTTATACATTATTTTTCCCTAATCACCCCTGCTCCCCCCTTGAAAATTATATCCATGGATATATAGAGATAGAGATAGGTAGGTATAGATATATATATCTACTCATATATGTATTTCTTCAGAGACTGATCATATATCTTTACTTGAGGCACAAAACAGTAAGATTTACATTCATCTCCAAGTACCAAGTTTTGTACTTTTAGGCAAAAATTATATAAAACTGATGAGATCCTGAGCTGTGTCTTAAGTTAGGTAAGATTTGGTAATTAGAGGGCCAAATGAGGTGGACTGGAGTGGAGAAATGGACATGCACTGCAGGGTGAGGAAATGGTGTGAGGATGATCTTGTGTTCAGAGAGGCAGGCAAGGAGATCCCATTTCTATAAGTATATGCTCCATATTTCAGTTCCACTTATGCCCAAGTCCATTTAGCTGGGCATGGCATAGGTAAGTTTCAAGGATAATTCCTTAGATAACTTTTCAAAAGATATCCTTTAATACAATGGATTGCAACTTCAAAGAAAAGCAATGTTTTCATCCATATGTCTAAATTAATTCAAATTGGACAAATACCAAAAGATTTACAGAAAAGACAATAAGACTGCCTTTATACATAGGGAGCTCTATATCAATTTAGACGTTTAAAATATCACATGCTTACTCGGCATTTCTTTATGTCACATAGAATTACATGTTTCACATTAAAGGAAGAAATATCAGATGATATGATTAGGGTAATGGATAAATGTCCACACACGAATAAATTTCATATACTTTTCTTTAGATCTTTTTAGAAGCCAAGAAAATACAATGTTAGAGAAAAACTACACACCTGTGACTGAGCTTATTTTCCTGGAACTGACAGATCGAGCCAAGTTGCAACCTGTCCTTTTTGTGGTATTCCTAGCTATCTATCTTATCACAGTAATTGACAATATAAATATGATTTTGTTAATCAAAATTGAATCAAAACTTCACACTCAAATATACTTCTTCCTCAGTCATTTCTCCTTTGTAGATTTCTGTTACTCCATCACTGTCACTCCTCAGATGCTAGTTAACTTTTTATCCAAGAGAAAAATCATTTCCTTCATTGGTTGCTTTATACAATTCCACTTTTCCATTTTCCTGGTGATCACAGATTATTATATGCTTGCAGTAATGGCTTACAACTGCTACACGGCCATCTATCACCCTTTGTTATATGGGAACAAAATGTCTAAACATGCCTGCCTCTCCCTGGTCGCTGCTCCTTATATTTACAGCTTTGCTAATAGTCTGGCACAGACCATCTTGATGCTTCATCTGTCCTGTGGAACCAATGAGATCAACTACTTTTACTGTGAAGACCCACCTCTTTTAGTCCTCCCCTGCTCAGATACCTACGTCAAAGAAACTGCCATGTTTGTGGCGGCTGGCTTCAACCTCACCTGTTCTTTTTCCATCATACTCATCTCTTATATTTTCATCTTCACAGCCATCCTGGGCATCCACTCGGGTGAGGGGAAGTACAAAGCTTTCCCGACCTGTGGGTCCCACCTGATGGCCATCACCATCTTTTTTGGAACTCTGTTCTGTGTGTATTTGAGGCCCCCTACTGAGACATCTGTTGAACAGGGTAGAATTGTCGCTGTTTTTTATATCTTTCTGAGTCCTTTGTTAAATCCTTTGATCTATAGCCTGAGGAACAAAGATGTTAAAAGAGCTTCAAGAGAAGTTATTCAAAAGAAACTGTTAGTTAAATAAGGCATACTTTTTTGGACTCAGGTCAGTAATATATCTTTATTACCTGACACATTAGTGATCATTTTAAATTAACAAATCACATTCTGTCATTGAGTAATTTTTGTCTTTCTTAATTCACATACGGAAGTTGAAAGGATATGTTCAATTATTTCTTAGAGTTTACAGTGTCATATCAATGAAATTTTAAAAACCCATGCACACATATAGAAATTCAAAGACAAAAACATCAGGTACTGTTATTGTTCTAAAAAAAAACAGAAAAGGATAGATGATTCCACCCTTAGTACTCATGCTAGTGCAAAATTATGAAAGACAGATTTAATGCATGCTGTGGCAACAACTTTTTTTTTAATTGATTTTTTATTTATTTTTTATATATCTATATACATTTTTAGGATACATTGATTGCACAAATGTTACACAGAGATTCCAGGAGTACCCATATGCCACCCCCCC
>PVKH010001898.1:0-28779 GCA_004027955.1 Chaetophractus vellerosus
AAAGGTAGACATATTTTATAAATGAAAAACAAATACATCTGATATATTTTAAACCCAGTATCATTCCCTACTGGGTCGATTTCCTCCACAACATATATATTATGTAGTTCCTTAAGATCAAAGTAGAATAAAATTTCAAATGTTATATTTAATGAAGTTGTTGAATTTGCAAAAAAGGTAAATAATTTTTTTCCTCCTGCACCAATGTGCTATGATGAAGTTATACTCCACAATTACTCCCAAAGTAAAATCAGTTTTGAAATCTGATGTCACCATATGTGAGTATTTTAAATGTAATTTAAAAATCTAACTGCAGACAATCTTTAAATGTTCAACTTCTAAGGTTAAGGAGAGAACAAACCACAAATAATGTGAGTTGAGGACTGCAGAGGAGTTACCCATGCAAAAATGAGGAGGAAGAACAATATAGACAGAGGGAATAACTAGTACAAAAGCACTCAAACGGGAACAAGCTTTGTTGAAAACAGAAAGAAAACTGGTATAGCTGGAACTTAACGGATAAGAGAGAAAAGGTGATATGCTGGTAAATGCTTAACAACTAGCTCTCCAGAAAAGAAATGCATGTATATATAAATGCACATTATTTTTAAATAAATTTCACTGATATTAATGATTTGTAGCACACAATTTTCAAATAACTAGAAAATATTTAACATTCCCTACTGTAAATTCTATATAGCAAATTGATTCTCATGGAATGTTTTTACTGACTTTTGCTGAACTCCTGTATCCAGAAACAAACTATAGTTGAAACTGATAAATGAGTGTGATTTCCAACATAAATGAGGAGTGATATTTTGGTTTAAAGAGAGATGAAAAGTGAAACAACAGACATATATTGGAACTTCGCTCATGCGTCTATGATGCAATTAAGAATCACACAATAGTTTCCAAATACTGAAATATTTCCTTAATTTCTCATGCAAGTCATAATGTAATAGCTACAGACACAATACAATTTAAAGTCTGGTCTGAATTATTAACATTTTCTCGAACACTTCCTTATGTTTACACAATCAACAAAACTATACATCAAACCCTGATTGGTAACATTTGCCAATTTCTATTTTGTAAATACTCCCCACATGGATGGCTTCAGGCTATCAATATGGCATCATCGAACATGAAGGTAGGCAGAGATGTGCAGGAGCATACAATTATATAGTATTTCCACCATACAGGTAGAAAAAGATTTTTTTTAAAAATTTCAATAGTTTAAATTTCATAAAATATAGTAAAATAATTAGGAAATAAGTTTTTGAGCAATTACTACCTTTATTTGGATGTAATTTATATAAATGTACGATTGCATAATATTTATAATAACAGGTTTTAACATCTAGCTTGCAAAACTCTTGAAAATTTAACAATTGGTTCTCATAGGCCAATGCATGGACTTGATATATAGACATAGAATGATATAGATGAGGCTGCTTATATGAATATGGCAGATCTGGTAAAAGCCTTGTAAACCAAGGCAGGGAGTTTGTATTACATTAGAAAAAAGAAGAAACATCATTGATAGGCTAGAATCAGGGAAGTGATATGATTCAGTTTATGTCTTAAAATGTTCCTTCTGGGTGCTCTGGAGAATTTTATTTATTTATTTATTTATTTATTTATTTATTTATTTATTTATTGAGGTGCTGGGGCTCAGGATTGAACCCAAGACCTTGTATGTGGGAAGTTGGCACTCAACCATTGAGCCGCACAGGCGCCCCTGAGTTGTTTTTTTTGTTTGTTTTTTTTTTTCATTTGTTTCCTTGCTGTTTGTTGTTTGTTTTTCATGACAACCAGAAACCTAACCCAGGATCTCCCATGTGGGAATTATTAGGCACTCAACTGTTTGAGCCTTATCCACTCCCTGACTTTTAAGAAGATAAGATAGAAGCAGGGAGACCATTTAGAAGCTACTGTGATAGTCTAGGTGAGAGATAATTACTGGTAGGGACCATATTTTGGAGGCAGATTTACAGGACTTAGGGATGCGCTGAGGTGAGGACAACACAGCCCTTAGACCAGATCAAGAGGAACTATATATGCCACTCAGAAACAAAGACACTCTTTTCTACTTATCTATATTTTTTGGTCATATGAAAGTTTTCTGAAAGCTCAATAACCAAGAAGAATTACTGAGAGAGAAACAAAGGAACTGAACTGGCTGAACAGGACAAAGGAAAGGTGCCTGAGGGCTTGTGAGTGGGTAAGGCTGGGGTGGAAGTTGAAGCAGGGAGCAGATTCATAGACTCTGTAGTACAAAAGTAGGAGGAAGAGTGGCTAGTTTTGTTTAAAGCCATCTTTTCCAAATTAGTTCATCAGTGTCTAGGTAGACAGAGTTCCCTTGCTCCCTCTTCTCTGATTAGAAGAGTCAAGAACTGCCTGGAAATTCTGAGCTGGAGAAGGGAGACGTGGAGAAGAGTACAGATCACTCTTGTCTCCCTAGAAATTTGGACTAGGTCCATCCTGGTTCTGGGGGCTCTTTAGCTGAACCCAGTTTCTATGTTACCCTGCTAAGCAGATCAGTACTACTCTCAAGTCTCACAGAGTTAGCCCTAAGAGGAGGCAAACTTTATTCTTCAGATTTGGGGATAATAATCTAGGAGGGAGTATGGGCTGAGTAATGGGAATAGCTTGAGTTATAACTTTTAACTATGATTTATAATATGTGGGCTTCCATTAAACTTTTATAGGCCTCACAGTGTGAGAGGAGGAGGCAAAGGAAAAAGAGAAATACAAGATGACTTCTATATTTTTTACTGGATGTTAGTATGATCCACTTTAGCAATATCCAACAAATCAATCTAAATTCAATGAATTTCCAAAATATCCAATCATAATTTTTAGGAGGAATTTGAAAATTGGTGTAAGAAATTTTAAGCCAACTGTAAAAGAGAAGAGTAAAGATAAGGAACTTGTTAGAACACGTATGGCCGATATTAAACCATATTGTAAAACCATAATGATACTGGAATAGATACAAGCTAATGAACCAGGGAAAGAGAATAAAGACTCTATGGAACAATGAGAATTTGTCATACCATATAAAAACTTCAAGTTAATCTACATGAATTCTGTATCTAATTCTAAATGTGAAAATAAACCTATAGGCAATAGAATACAGTATTTATGATATTACATGGGGGTGTTTCTAAAATAATACCTGAAAGTCACAAACCAAGAGAGAAAATGGAATGTTCTGACTATATATAAACGTGAGATTTTTTTTTGCCCAAACTTATCTGAAGGCCAACAAAGAGAAAGAAGACATTTACACAATTGTAGATAGTGTAGACTTACTATTAAGAGTTCCTATTTCCTACAAATCAGGATGAAGAAACAAAGAGAAAAATAAGTAAAGACTCTCAGTAGTCAACTTACACAAGGAGCCATCCAAATGTCTAATTAGTATAGAAGAGAGTTCAGACTTAATATTAATCAGAGAAATGCAAATTAAAGCAATGACATACCCTGTAATATCTTTCAGGTAGACAAAATTCAGAAAGTTGAATAGCATCAAGCTTTGGGGAACCTGTGAGGACAGGGAAGCCCTACTAACCTGTTTGTGCAAGTGAAAATTGTTGCAGCCAATTTGAAGAGCAGTCTGTCAGTGCTTAGTGAAGTTAGTTGTATGTGTAACCCACTGTAGCAATTTGATATTGTTTATGAATTCCAAAAATAGATACTGGATTATGTTTTTAAACTGATCTGTCCCTCCAGGTATATTAGATTATACTGGATTCAGAGGTTTCATTTTTACTTGATTAAACAACGATTGAGGCTTTGATTGGGCCATGTCCGTAGGACGTTGAGTCCCCACCCTTGCTGGGCGGGGACTCACAGAGAAATTACAGCACAGAGAAGGGAGTTTTGATCCTGGAGCCTGGGAAGTGAACACATAGAGAAGCAGATATGTGAGGAAGGAGAGAAGGCTCAATTGGAGACAGCAGAGGCCCCAGGAAGAGAGACAAGCCTTTTGCCTGATAGTCTACAGCTGGCCTTGTGGAGAGAGTAGAGGAGCTGAGCCCAGAGAGAAATGAGCCCTGGGAAGAGAGGAACCCAGGAAGACTTGCAGACATTGGCAGCCATCTTGCTCCAACATGTGGCAACAGGCTTTGGTGAGGGAAGTAATTTATGCTTTATTACCTCAAATAAATACTCTTTATAAAAGCCAACAGATTTCTCATATTTTGGATCAGCACCCCTTTGGCTGACTAATACACCCACACACAGATATATCCCCAAGGAGGATATTGATCCCCAAGGAGGCATCTAGGTCAATGTCTGTCATGTTGTGTTTGACCATAAAATATCCATCACTAATAAGTAAAATGTGGCATATTGATATGATGGAATAAGAAGAGTATTTGAAACCACTAGTAGACTAGGTAGGTAAAATGTGATATATGCTTATGATGAAATATGATGCAGGAATAATGGACTATAATGTAGCAGATAGAATTAAACAACCTTTACATATAACTACATGGATAGAGTTCAAAAACAGCAATGAGTGAGAAAAGAAAGAAAGAGGTAAGATGAATAGCACAATGTGATTTATCCATTTATGTATACTAAAATACACAAAACATTTGATATTTTTTAAGAATACATGTATATAATTTTTTAAAACTTTGAAAGCATGACTGGAAAAATATCTATTAAATACACTAGTTTGGAAGGAGAAGATGAGAGGAAAATATTCATTTTCTATTGCTATAGTAACAAATTATGATAAACTTATCAACTTTCAATAATGCAAATTTATTATATTACAGTTCTCTATCAGAGATCTGATGTGGTTTTCACCAGGCTAAAATCAAGTAATCAGCGGGGTTGCATTATTTTTGGAGGTTCTAGAGGAGAATTCCAGCTTCTAGAGGACTCCTTCATCATCAAAGCCAGCAACATGCTTCTCTCTGTGCCTTTCTTCTTTTTCCCTTTGACCCTCCCTTCAACTGTCCACTCTCACTTTTAAGGACTCTTCGGATTATATTGGGCCCACCTGGATAATCCAGGCTCCTATCCTCATCTCAAGGTCCTTACCTCAATCACCTCTGCAAAGTCTCTTTTGTCTTGTAAGGTCATTTATTCACAGGTTCTGGGAATTAGAACAGGGGCTATGTTTGGGGGAGAGAGGAATGGTCATTTTTCTGCCTACTATAAGGAAAAAGGAAAAAAAGAAAACAAAGATTGAACAATTTGGGAAGCCTCATGATAGTATTCCACCCAATGAGGAATACAATCACGTCAATTCTCTTTACCTGAGATCCAAAAATAGATCAGGAAAAAGAGGAGGATGGGATTGGGGATTTGTCAACTATCAAATGATGCTGAGAAGTCAATTAAGATAAGGATACAGGGAACAAACATTAGATTTGGCAAAATTGAGAACTTGGTGACCTTAATAAAAACAGTCTTAGAGTAGCGGTAGAAAAGAATGCAGGATTAAAGTGGATTGAGGAAAGAATGTGAGGTGAGGAAATGGGGACAAAGTATCATGTCCCTTCTAAAATATATATTTGGTTTGTGGAAATATCTTACAATAAAACTCAAATGCTACATAACTGAGAGAATATGAAAGTAAATTATTCCATCCCCTTAATAGAATACCATGCAACTGTTATACATATTTTCAGAGTCTATTTTCAAAATATTAGCTAAAAAAAAGTGGGGCAAAAATTACTTAAATAATACAATCATAATTGCATTAAAATAAACAGATGCATAGACAGAGAGAAGATTTGTGACATTTATCATAATAGTTGTTTTTAGCAGGTGGACATGTGATTTTTTTATTTTAATTTTTTTCTATATTTTCCAAAATTTCTATTATGACAATTAACCATTTTTTTAATTCTCAGAAATAATATAAGTGCTTAGATATAGTGAGATTCCTCAAAACTGTTTTTCTTTGAACAACCAAAAACAAAATGTAAACATTTTACTTCAATTGAATGTGTTCACAATATAGAGAAACTGTAAAACTTGATTGGAAATGTACTGAGATCCACAACCAGGGCTCAGCCCATTAACTTAACTATGGGGAAACTTCCTATAGTTAAAACCTCTGGGCCACAATTTCCTCATTTGTAATAAGCAGAGAAAAAGTAAGATCTCAATTTTTCCTTCCAGTTTAATCTTTCTATGAGAATATCAAAATTATATTCATAGGTATACATTCATACTTTTTCACAGTCATCTCTACTTAAAAAGCAATAAAATATACCTTATGTCATTGTACATACAAGACAACAGATCTTATAGTGATGAAAGACATAATGCCAAAATTTATTTTTTAAATACTACTTCTTTTTTATTTTTTTATTATTTCAAATTCTTTTTAATTTTTTGCATTTTATTTGTCATTTTTAAAACTATCATTATTTCATTTTCTTATGAATTTTATTAGGTTCTTTTGTTGGCTTCATTTTTGAAGAAGTTTTGGATCACAGAAGGGTTACAACTGTGGCATGGGAGGATCATTGGTGCAGGGTGTCAGTATGGATTCATGGGAGGAGTTTCACCTGGGGCATACCTATAAGGCAAATAAAAGAGTTTAAGTGTTCATGGGGCATTATCACGGTGGGCGGAGATCCACACAATAACTGAAAGAATCCAGTTCCCATCCTGGGGAGTTCTACCAAATTCTCTAATGGGACAGCAACAATCCCCTGAGTACAGGGGCAGTGACTAGTAAAGGAAGATGGACCATTCATGGGCCCTCCATACTGATGACTATACTTATGAACCTTTCTTTTGAAATTGAAACTTAGCCTAGTATTATAGGTTGCCTAAGAGTTATCTCCTGAGAGCCTACTTGTTGCTCAAATGTGGCCTCTCTCTAAGCCAAACTCAGCATATAAATGCATTACTTTCCCCACTAGCATGGGACATGACTGCCAGGGATGAGCTTCCCTGACACTGAGGGATTACTACCAAGCAACCAACTAGCAATGCAACTGGAAAAAGACCTTGACCAAAAGGGAGAAAGAGTAAAGACAAATATATTTATATGGCTAAGAGGCTTCAAAGTGAGTTGGGAGATCATTACAGAGGTTACATTTATGCATGTCTCAGCAGGATCTCATTGACTGCCACAGTAAATATTGCCTCAAATAGTGGGGCACCTGAGGTTGTCTGGAGACATCCAGACACTATAGGCAAGGCTGACAGCTTAGGAGTTTGGCACCCTGTCAGTAAGCCCTAATTTGGAATTTATGCTCCCCAGTGTGACAGAGTTGGACTCAGTTGTGGTTTCCTTACACATGGCTCTTCTGCCCCTTCTATTTGAACCTACAGTAAGTACTAGAGTTGATAGGTTTATCCAAGAGACTCAGATCTTCAGTCTGTCCATGTGCCGGCTGGGCCATGAATTTCAACAGAGTTGCAACACCTAGTCTCCAGTTCATTCGACTCACCCAGGATAACAAAGGAAATGATGATGGACAATGACCATCCCTAGGAACAGAGAGAGTCTGCAACTGCCTATTCTACTATAGGCTTATTGTTATTCTAGCAATGAAGGAACTTTAATCATTGATGTGGAGGTGGTGGCCATCAGAGGTTCTGAGGGGAGGGCAAGGGGACAAATAGGTATAATATGGTGGCATTTTCTGGACATTGAAATAGTCCTGAATGACACTGCAATGACAGATACAGGACATTAAATATCTTGTCATAACTTACAAAATTGTGTGGTAGAGAGTTTAAACCATAATGTGAACTATGGTCCACAGTTAGTGGCAGTGCTCCAACATGTGTTCATCAATTATAACAAATGTACTACACTAATGAAGGATGTTGTTAATGTGGGAAAGTATGGAAAGGCTAGGTAGGGAGCAGGGCATAGCCCCTACATTTTTAATGTATCATTTACATAATCTAAGTATCTTTAAAATATAAAAAAAATTTAAATGTTTAAAAAACAACAAAAAAGCTATATAATATACTTAGATCAAAATGAATTTGTCACAACCACACATCATAATATTCCCAAAATATGGTCACAGGCACTGATAGAATAAACCAATTTAAAGAGGTTTAACAAACTCCCCCAGCTCTGGTATTGACACTATTGTATACATACCTGAGGTTCAATACATCCACTTGTCTGACCACTCGTCTTTCTTTTCAGATTGTCTGCTTTGATGAGGGAAGGATGGCTGCACTTAAAGCCTCAAGGAAATTTTGGGTAATCAACTAGCTATGTTTTTGGAGTTTAGCTAAGAGATGGAAGCAACCCAACCTTACTGGAAAATATCAATACTCCATATCTAAACCTTTTTCTATTTATATTTCCTTAGACACATCAGCCTTCAAGGATATGACAGGAACGGCAGGTTTCTGGGCATTGGATTATAGCAAGGACCATTACAATATCTGGTTAAAAGCGTCCACTGTTCAGGGAAAAAAACCTCCACCAGGAAACGGCATCTGCTCCACCCCTGCCCCCACTAAGAGCCAGCTGTTTTCAGTTATTCTCACCTGCTGACCAGGTTCTCTCAAGACAAACTCTCACCAGGAGTGAAACAAACAAATACACCCAAGACTAAGCAATCAAGCTGCTTCAGTCCTTTCTTTGCCACTGAGGCCATGAACTCCTTCTGCCCATCTTGCCCTGTATCTTTCGTTCCCTATGACTCTCCGGGCTATCAGCAGTTTCTATGAACTCTAAAATACCCCTCTTTCTCTGCCTCTGAAAACAAGGTCCTCTTGGTTTCTGCTTACCAGGCCTCTGGGTCATTGCCTCCCCAGCTCAGTCCAGCTCGTCTTACTTACATTGTTAATAAAGTTGCATGTTTAATTCTTTTCTTTTTTGGTGGAATTACTCCCTACACTTCATTTAGCCTTTGAAAAAGCCTACTACGATTCATGTTATATATTTTAACAACTTTTATATATTCAAGGATGCCCCCATTCTGTTCCTAATCAGTTGTATTCCTAAACAGCAGCAGATCTCCAATATGAGCAGATTTAATCATCTTTAAAGTATTCCTTTTAGAATTAATCTGGGTATTAAGTTTAGGTTATCTTCAAGCACAAAGAATTCAACTTTGTGAATTGTGTTTTGTTTAATCAAACCTCCTCCCTTAAGATTTTTCTATGTTTTATCCAGTTTTAGGAATGTATTTAAATAATTCTAATGTCTAAAATACATGCAAGTCTTGAAATGAAAGCCTATTTTAAGATTCGTTGAAGAAAACTTATTATATCTTCCTCAGTATTAGTGTTTTAAAATGTGGTATAGTGGTAAAGATTTCAGACTTTGGGCGGATCATCTCGGTTCAAGGATTAATTCTCCTACAACTTTGGAAAAGTCACTTAATTTCTTCTTGCCTCAACTTCTTTATTTGTGAAAGGCATAATAATATAATGGTGCCTACTTCATAGGTTGGTTTCATGAAGGCTATGTAAGTAAGTACATGCAAGGTGCTTAAAAAACATACCGAGTCCATAGCATGCTTTTGCTTATTAAGCTACAGCTTTTGATGTTGTATGTCAATTTGTATCTTCTTTTTGTTTAAAGTGTCAACAGTAATGTCAATTTAATCATTAATATGTTGTGAGTTTTTTAGGGAGACTTCAAGCTATTTGAATGCAAAGCTATGCTTTAGAAATATTAGAAAACTTATAAATTTTCATTTACAGCTACATTTGAAAAAATAGAAACTAGATAACCTCACCATTTGGCCTTAGGGATGAAAAAACAAATAAGGGTGTAATGGTAGAGAAGCTAAGGGTGGAAAACAAAGGAAGAGACCTCTGGAATTTATTTAGATTTTATTCAGTGGCTCTGTCTTTTAGTCACTGAGGCTAGTAATAGTAAATTTAGTTATAATGAAGGAAGTAAACACAAATGCTCTAAAAAAGATGATAATCTAGGGCAGTTTCCAAGCACTTTACATACCATCCAAATCTAACTCCATCCCCTCATTTCTACAAATGAGCACAGAAGTCAGAGGCCCTGTCCTGTTTCACATTTTTTGGAAATGTCTCACAACCAGAAGTCAGTCCACCTCTTCCTATCCAGAAATCCTATTTGCCATGTCACAGTGACTTCAAGGTATTTGAGATCTTGGGCTTACACTGCCAAGGCTGACATGTTCAAAAGCTTAACCGTATACATTTTATTGACAAGAGTTCCCAAACGCTACAAGATTTATTTCTGGGCCTTAATTGGCCAGGAAAGTCCTTATCAATAAACAAACAAACAAAAAAAATTCTATCAACCTTCCTTATCCATTTTTTTATTCTTTTGTTTTATGACAGAAAATTTTTCCATAATTAAGTCTTCTTTCAGAATATAGAGCTAATGCATTATACCCTGTACTGATAGAGCAAAGCCCTTTTGTTCTAAGAGTGCCGCATTCTTATTATCCAAAGGAACTTAGGTAAAGAAGCTGAATATATCCAGTCCTCCGTTTCCAACTGAGCTTTCATTTCATACTTCACTACAGTTTCTCTAATCCCCACTTTCTCTTTGAGCTGCAGTGGATGCCAAACATACAGCATGTTTAAAATCCCTGCTGATCTGTTGAGATGCTATACAGTGCATGACATAGTTTGGCAAGCATGTGGGTTGAGACATTAACAAAAAAATCTAAATAAAACAGACTGTGTTACCATCAGTTTTACTCTGTATTTGAGGCCACTAAATCTTCTTGCTACTCCCAGGAGTGCCCGTTCACTTAACAGTTATCATCCTAATTGGGATCTGACCAAACAGATGGATTTACAAGGAGGCATTACCCATCGGCTGAGTTCTTTACACACGCACGCGCACACAGACACAGCTTCTTGCAGAAACAAGACTTACAAATGAGTGCTTGAAGACTCATTCCTCACTCTGACCCCTGGGGTCAATGATGTCAGAGAAACGCTTTCTGAAAAGTGCTCTAGAGTGGGAGTGAACAATCAGACCCGACAATAATGAGTAGCTCTTGAAGGTCACAGCTGTTGCGCAGCTAATTGTAACTTGAAAAGCTGAGGCCCAAGTTATTAATGATCTTGCTGATAAACTTTTTTCCCACTCCAAGTCATACAAGCTTTTATTCTATCTTTGAAGATAAAGCAAAGAGCAGCCCTGGCTATAAATGTAAGCCTCTTCCTGTCTAGATGCAGCCATGCATATCTGACTGCCTCCGTTCCCCCCTTCACACAGTCTAAGCGGGTGACCTTCACATAAATCGAGGTATGCCTTCTAATTCCAAGACCTCTCCTGAGGGAAGAAATCATCAACTCTGCCAAATATTTTGTTTTAGCTTGTTAACTACTTAGTATTATAAAACAGACTGCATGAAAAGAAATAAGTAATTTACTAAGGGAGCCAAAATGATCCTTTCCTTGTTTTATATACATGTGGTAGAACACACCACCCTCATTTGAAACACACACTACATGGCACACTTTAAAGTTGGGTTGCAGGGGATAAAAATAACACTTCCACAGGCTAACAAAAATTATACTGGAAGATAAAAAGTACTGCCTGCCTTTCTTAAGAATTACCAAAGGCAAAGTAATGCATACATGTGCAATGCAGGGCTCACTATTAGAAAATCAGAAAGCATATTATACATGGAAATGCCATTACAACAAGCATCCCATATCCCTCAATGATGATTTAAATCAGGGTTCCTCACCTCTCCACTTCTCTTTATGTTTTATCATTTAGCTGGCAATTCTTACCAAGTAGGAATTAAATGTTCAGGTTTCTATCATTTATGCAGACACAGTCATTTATTTACACACAGTAGGTTCATAGTAAATAATGGCTGAATGAACACAATGAAATGCCTTAATTATAAAGTCCTTCTGACTGAGGGCTGTTCACTGTGCTATGGTTCTAGAATAACCCCTGAGGCTACCAGAGAATGATGCAAGGAACTCACCTTTCCTCCCCTCCCCTTCTCCACACAGCCCCCAGAGGATTACTGAACAGCTTCCACAAGGCCCAGAAGCAAACAATTCAATCAGAACTACAGGCTGTTATTGTAATACAGGTTAGACTAGAAGAACAACTAGTGTCCCCTAGGCTATAGGTGGGAGCAAAGTACCTAATTACCACACAAAGACTGTGGTCTGTGAAAGAACTCCCATGCAAACACTCTTTATATTCTTTTATTTGCTTAATAGGTTTGAAGGTGAAATGCCATATAATCATGCCAATATTTATCAGCAATGTTGAACTTTCATGTGGGGTGATCTACAGATCACAAAAATTTTGTTCTTTGCATTATAATACATCATTAGGTAAATATTTATTGATTTAATACCATGAGCCATGAATAATATTAAGGACCATGACAAATATATCATGAATTAAACACAGTCACTTACCTCAAAGATATTTAATACAGTAAGGGGGGAAAGGCACATATAAACATAACTATAAAACACAGTAGTGTGATAAGTTTCCTAAGACACATAAGTGCCAATACTACTTCTCATAATCTGCCAATAATATATAACAATGCGTTTCTATAACACTTGCTTCCCAATACACCTATAAAAATGAGAACGCGTCTATGAAGACCACATCATTTAATCATTAACTCTCTTGATATTTATAAAATTCATATGGCACCTCAGCAGGCTGGTAGCACCCTATGTTCAGTAATATCAGATCACCCAAGCAGGGATAAAGATAGATGGCCACAGGAATGAACATATTATCCCATTCCCTTCTAACTAGATTAACAATACAGGGACAACATTCCAAAAGGGAAATTCTATCTCTTCATAGTCTGTGCTCACTAAATTCAACAGTTAGCCATTGAATTTTCTAGCCAAGATAAAATTTGAAATAAGCAAAGTTGCATTAAAAGGAAACAATTCAAATACTCTTATATCCTGGGCAGATTTTTGGAAGGGGGACTGGTAGAGGCAAACCTAGTTATTATATGATAAGATTTTTCAGTTGTCAGTAGTGAAAACCTAGGAAGCAACTGATGAAGAAGGGCAGACAGAGTTAACAAAACATGACAAAAGGCAGAGAACGTGGGCAGGGACAGTCAGAAACAGTATCCACATCTTCTTCACTTCCATTCCACATCTATACTAACCCTTCTAGGACAGTTCATAATTTTTTTTGATTCTCCTTTGGATGTGATACCCAACTCTGCAGCTAAAGATGAGATTTGCTTTAATTCCCATTAGTCATTACTTTCCTCAGGAACTACTATCCCTTGCCAACTATTTAATTCAATGTACAGATAAGGAGTATAAGCATAGCTGGAATTCAGAGACATAAGATTTTTTAAAACCACATATAATGATTTCAAAGCCTTTTATTTAATATACTCCATTTTAAAAGAAATTAATAAAAGTGGTTTTAGTTTTCATTAAAGTCTACAGTCACAATGTCTAAAATATTTTGCCCTAAGTATAAATTAAAACTGTAATTTTTCACATTCCAAAGCAGTTAATGCATACATTTATATTCAACTTGGATTTAAATCCATTTTTTAAATGAAAAAATGCACTTGTCTTTATGGTAAGAGTTTTATGAATAAACCCAAAGAAGTAAAAAGCTTTATATTTCTTTTCTTAAGTGTCAAAGAACTTAAGATTTGGCAAGGATTTTACAAATAATCTAGCCAATACACTAATTTTATAGATAGGATTTTGTGTAATTTACCTCTATTTACATAGTTTTATAAGTAGCAGGAAGTAGATTAAAACTAAGGTGACTTATATATAAGTTATCACCGAAACCAGCCACTTTTGAGAGAAAAAGAGGGTACTATTAAGAACTGCTATAGGACAAGAAGCATAATCTGGGTCTTTTCTGGCCAACCTAGGACATATGGTTAGTCTAATTATATAATACATACAATGTGTGTTTTCTGTTTGAGAATATTCAATCTGCTATAGAAGACAAGAAACAAATGGGATAGCTAAAACCTATGTGTTACATACGCATAACTGTAAGCAAGTAGCTTGGGAGCCACAGGTGGAATACATAAGCTATGTTAAGAATAGAAAGTAAGTTAGTAACCTGTAAATCATATTATAGAATATTCGGAACATTGGTCTGTTGAACATTAGTAACAAGAAGGGGACAGGGGGCCGGCTGTATAGCCCAGTTGGTAGGGCGCTGGTTTACCACATGAGAGGCCCCAGGTTCGGTCCCTGGGCCTCCTTGAACGGGCAGACTGCCTCGAGAAGGCAAGCCAATGTGGGCGGAGCACACCGCCACTGGTGGGGCACGCCGCTGCGGGCAAAGGCAAGCCCCTGTGGGCGGGCAAAAAGGCAAGCCCCCATGGGCAAAAGCAAGCCCCTGCGAGCAAGGGTGAGCCCCCACGAGCAGGCGGGCCGCCACGCTGGTGAGCTGACTCAGCAGGTCGCCCCAGCAGGAGACAAGCAGACACAGAGGAACACAGGGGAAAAAAATGAACACAGCAAGAACAAGCAAAAAGCGGGGGATATATAATAAATAAAAATAAATCTTAAAAAAAAAAGAAGGGGACAAATAAGAGTGTTTTTTAGAAGTGGATGAAAAGACCGTAAACCTTAATTATTCATAAAGCCCAGATCATGTCACCTCCAGATTGACAGTTATTGTTCCCTAAATTTGCCTCCTGTTGGTGACACCTATTATGGCTCCTGTATGACTACATGTATGCTCTGCTTAAGAAACATAGACATTAGCTAAAGCATTAGAAGGATAATTAGGAAGCTACATCTGGGATGAGTTATATGCATGTTTCCAACACAGTAAGCTTGTGTTATCTCCAGACACCTTCCAACTACTAAGCTTCATTGCTTATCCTCAAATCAGGTCCTCATAACCAAACTATCAATAGAAATAGTTGATGAGGAACAAAGTGAATCAGGATTTTGGAACATTGCATATGACAATTTAGAAAGTGGGGTCCTTCCACCCCATGGTACCCCTACCCCAAGTCTGTAAATGTAGCCCATAGCTTTACCTTTCCTTTTCCTAGAGAATAAAATAAACCACATGATTCCAGAGTATTGGTAACCTGGTCAAAAAGCATTTCAGTTCTATGACCTCTGTTATAGCTTGTCCACTAGTGTACCTGGTGATGAGAGAGAATACAATGCAAAAGAACTGCCATAGTTAATACAGTTTGAATGTGGCATTCGCATGAGGACTTATAGATATGAGGCTCTTAGATACAGGGCATGGATAATGGGACTGTTTTAAGTAATCATAGGACACCAAACATCTTACAACATCTTATTGCTTCCATTGTCATCTGGCCCCATAACTCAAAGTCTCCATCACAATCTTAGGGGAAAAAAATAAATAGACACATTATGTGGCATGGAAAACAGAAACCCAAAGCAAGACTTGAAAATTTCAGTCAATAATTACTTTCTGTTAATTTACCACAATGTATTTTAAATATTCTTTATGGAAGATTCTCCAAACTATAATAAAGATTTTAACAAAATTTATATTAAATCTAAAGTATAGTTCTATCCTTAGCTTACCTAGCCATTCCTACGCTGTTTTAAATTTCACATACAGAATTACTACCTGTGGGTCTATGAATATGCATTTTATGGTGGTAAACAAAACTATGTAACATAAGAAATAAATTACAGGTAAAGAAATAGACCAACAAAACACTTGTCTTCAAAGTCCATTCAAAATAATTTTGATAGATTATCTGCCTATTTTAAATAATTACATTATTTTTCTATTATTATGATCACATATTTTCATAGATGAAAGCAAATTTACACTTTCTTTCCTAAACATTTACAAGCAATGCTCAGTTACCCAAACTAAGAAAAAAAAATGATATATTTTTTCTTTCAAATGTGTAACTGTATGAATAAATTACATTTACACAACCAACAGTTTCAGATAAAATTGAAAAGCCAATTGGGTTTTGAATTCATAAGGTTTTTAAAGAATAAGTGTTAATATGTTTACTTTTCAAACATAGAACTGAAGGAAGATATAAAGATTTTTGTGTCTGATAAAAGGTGCTGCAAATAATGTTAATTTAGTTTTTTTTATCTTGCAAGCTAGTTTTGATAAGTGTGTCATTATTAATGACAAACATTTTTGCCACGGAGTCATTCTTAAATTTCAAACTGATCTAAGTATTTTATCAAAAGCCTCCACTTTTGCTATAGACTGGATAAAAGTATATTTAGATTCATCCAGTTATAACATATTACAATATATAAGCTTTTAGTCTAATCATTAGTTTCTAATTCTGATTCAAAAATATCCAGGTGTTTCTCAATTAATCTCAAAATAAACAAAATAATAGTTTATTATGAATTTTTCATATGTGCTCACTCCACTGTTACTTTGGCCTGATGATTTACAACTGACCAATGACCAAAACCAATTCAAATGTGATTATAATTCCAAAATGGATGAAAAATCACTAAACATAGCCATATATCCAAGTTCTATAATATGTACTCACAAACCTATTCCTCCATTATTTGTTCCAACTATATGTGGGTCATTTGAGAAAGGTTACTGAGTACAGTCATTTATCAATGAGAATCAAAAACACTCATTTTCGCATTGATTTATCTCTAGCTCTGTTATCATCCTATTATATAAGTGTAATGGTATAAGAGAAATTATATTTGGTGCCTCATCATTTTTGCCTACTCCTAAGTTCCTCTTTTGAGTGATCACCCTGTCTAGCTCTTCCCTGGGCATAACTGCAACTAGCAAGGCATGAACCTCCATATGGTTTGAATGATAAGAGCCCTTAGCTTCTCTGAACAGACCTTGCCACTCACGCCTTTCGTGCCACATAATTTACTAGTAAGGCATGTATCTTCATATGGCTTGGATGATAAGAGCTGCTTTTCACACCACATAGTTTAAAACTGCCAATCCCAGTATGGGTGGAAAAGTCCTACTCCTCCCAATAAAGACAAGAGCCTGAGACCCACAAATGTTCCTTCCTCCCCACCTCCTCCAGTGACAGTCAGGGAGCCTAGGTTAGGCAGGCTTCAGACTCCTCCACCACTTCTTTCTCCCCACTTCAATCCTAGGCCCTTGGATCAAACAAAGCTGTCATTTAATGCATTCTAAGCTGAGAATCTGTGTTTGTGCCTCATCACCTGAAGAATTTCTATACAACATCCAAAACAATATATATGAACTTTCTGTGAATTAGCATTAGCAAAAGGTAGTCAGAGGGGCAAAGCACAAGAAAAATTCGGGGATTCCATTTATTTATCCAATGTATCAACCATGCTTCGATCACCTTCAATGGCTATATTTTTCCTTTCCCTAAATGTAAGGGTGTCTGCAGAGATCTCTCTTTGCCTGTTCTCGTCTCTGCTTTGGCAATCTCACCACTTTTATGGTTTTAACTATCAGCTCTATGTCAAAAATTCTTAACATATCATTAGCAATAACTTTTCTCTTGATATTTAGCTTTACATTTTGAGAGTTTGCTTCACATTTGCACTTCTAACTGAATATTTCTAAGACCAAACTCACCATTTTTCTAAAAAAGCAAAGCTTCAACTTGATGTCCTAATTCTTTAAATGGTACCACCTCATCGCCTAGGCATCTTTGATTCTTTCCCTTAACCTCACCTCCTATATCCAATTAGTAACCAAATACTGCTGATTCTAACTCTGTGTGTCTTTCACATCACCACTCCTCTTTCCATTCCCATTGCTAGCTCCCCAGTTGCAACACTCATTACCATCCACCCTGCGGCAACAATCTAGCTGATATCTCCACTTTCAAGTCCCTCTTCTTCCCCAATTCACCTCACAAAATCCTGGCAGGTTCTAAACTGCAATTCTCATCAAGAACTTCCAAAGAATTCCCACTATAGATAAAATTATGCAGAAAGTGTCACCCTGACATTTAAAACTCCCTGCAGGATGGCCACAAACTACCTACCTTTCAAACTTCCTGCCCCACTATTTCCTTTCTCAGGACTTTTTGTGTTGGTTAAATTTGATTGTCCCCAGCTCCATGAAAATGTCTCAATCTCTTCCAACTACAAATTTGTTCACATTATTCCTTCCTCTGGAATATCCTCCTGTACTATCTTCCATCTTTGCTTGAAAAACAGCCTAGGGAATTTTCAAGAGTTTGTTAAAATACAACCTTATCTTAAAAAGCTTTATGCACCCTCCCTTCTCCCCTATCCCCATCCCACACACCATGAGTTCCATTTCCTTTTTCTTTAAAATACTACAACACTTACATGACTCCAAATTCTGCCTAATCATGAAGTCATATACACCCCTGGTTTGCCTGTTCCCTCTTTCCCCCACAACAGGTTATAAAGTCCTTGAAGAAAGGAATTGCGTTATGAAGTTCTAGGTATATTGTTGACACAAAAATAAGTATGAAATTAGATTGAGTTATTTTTCCTCCTACACATTTATAATCAATGTTGATGTCCAAGATATGAATCCATGAAATATATGTAATATATAGCCAGTATTTTAGAATATTACTTCATCCTCTTCCCCAACCTAAACAGAAAGATTAACAGCTAAATAAATTCACTGAAAATTCTTGATAGATCTTAATTATATTTTTCTGATATGATTACTACAAAAAACAGAGTAACAAAGAAGGTAAATAATGATAGGTAACACTTTCTGGGTTTCAGGTACTACAGGGTTTTTCATATTTAAAATATATATATGTATATATATAATATCCTTAATCATCACAACAACATATGTACTTTCATTTTCACATTATGCAAGTGAGATAAAGATTTTTAAAAAGTAAGTCCCTGGCCTAATTTAAGATAGCTAATCAACCAGTAAAGCTGAGAATAAACTCAAATCTTTCTGACCCCCCAAAAAATACATGAACTACAATTCCATACTATTGCTCTTTCTATAGCAGTTAAAAGAAACATGGTGAAGAAGAACTAAATGTATATCAAATAAACAAGAAAATGAGTAAATTCTTAAAAAGTAACAGTTGGAAATAATCAATTTAATTATTAACTGTATGTATGAAAGAGAGAAAGAAAAAATTAAGAGTACATGGCCAAATTTCTGCATTATTATATTGAAGATTTATTTGAGTAATACAGAATCTAAAAACATGACAAAAATACACTCTGAAAAGTGTGATGTTCTATTGACAATAACACCTTACCTATTCTTCTATCACCTAAATTTTGGGTTAACCTTCCATAAATATAATGGAAGTTCCTACTCTATCCGGGATATACTTCATTTCTCATTTAACCACACATTTGAATTGAAGGGGAAACAAAAGCAGAGGAAGAGAAAGCCTAGTCTTTGACTAACTTATTCTTAAAAGTATCTGTCATGAGAAGTGTAACATTACTTCTTTGGAACATCTATACAATTCTAAGAACATGGCAGATCCTCAGTTAATGAAGTGATGAAAACTTAAAAAACATTCCTAATTAAATTGAAGAAACAAAACATTTTTTGGCCTAAATGGCAAACTGTAGCATCTCTTTTCCATTATTCATATATTTTAGAAGAAGAAGATCTAATGGTCAAAATATAATTTCTATAAGCATCTTGAAAAGCTGTTCATATGCTTTCAAGATGGAGATGGAAAATAAATTATATTTATGCCAAAAGAAATAAAAGACAGAAGCTTATCAAATTTTTCTGGAAACACATGAAGGCCAAACTCACTCACATATTCATTTTCAAATGGATATATCATTCTGATATTTGCACCATTTGGGAAAGAAACAGGGTCTTAAAGAAAATCTTTGACATCAGGTTTAGGGCAGCAAAGCTCTTTTTTAAAAATAAAATCTCAATACCTTACCTATTTTCCTAGATCACCACAATCCTTCATCCCACATAAAAATATAATGTGACCATTGATACACATAAGAATTCTAAAAAGTGATGTGCAAGGAACATATTTTGCATATCAATTAGATCTGAAGTCTTGTCTAAACCAGCCAACCTCACTGAAAGACACAAATGTGAACAGAGCCTTTTATCTGAAATAATATTACAGTGTCATATAAAACAAGAAAGCTAACACAGCACTTTGAAGGCCACATTATATTAGTCTCCTGCAGTAAGAGTTACATCCAAAAGGCTGAGCTTGTAAAACAGAGGGCTTTTCGTTGCTGTGGCAACATTAATCTCTGTTCTTCTGTTACAGATTCTTTCATCTCCCTGCCTCCCCATGAATTTCTAGTCTTCACCTACACTTTTCATACTGTAATGTAATAACAAAATCAGGACCAGCTTTTCCAAAAAGTTGGAAGAACATGAGACTAGGCCAGAAGGCTATCTCATCAATGTCAATGTAAATAACACTAATAAAAGCACATTAACAGTAAAAAAGTCTCAGATTCTCTGGTGATCACCAGTTACACTGAATGAAAATATAAAAGCCAGAGGAAGTAAAGAGAAAATTTTAAACACAAATACATACACACACATAAACACACACACACTGCAGGCTACTCTAATTCAGAATCAGGAAGAATAAGGATTGTTTGGGGCAAAAATAGGGACAGGTATGGGGAATTTTTGAGCTTCTACATGTAATCCTTCTCCTATGTTCTTGTCTAAAAGACATTAAGGAGACTGCTTTTTAGGAGCTTTCTTTTATAGGTCTGTAGAAATAAACTAGGAATAATAACATGTTCACTATTATGAGACAGCTGGAATCAAGGTGCAAAGGAGAGATTACAGGTGAAGAGACATTTAATTCAACCTGAATGAATCAGAGGCATGCCCCACAAGTGAGAACATTTGAGCTAATGATGAGCTGGGTAGTATAGGACATTCCAATCTGCAAAGATAATACCATGTGCTAAAGTTATGGAGGGAAGAAGGCATGGTTTGGTCAGTAAATTGATAGAATTTCCACATGGCTGAAGGATGTGTGGGAATGTGGTTTGAGGTAAGAGAAATGTGTTGCCTGCTAACCTGACTTACTGGATATAGGTGTTCAGACCCCTCGATTTTAAAGTATCCTGGATCTATTTCCCCCTGTTCTTCTTTTATTCCAGTGGCCATGACTTGCACTATCAAGCCCGTGACTTCATGGTATACAAAAGAAATGGCTCCATTCACAAAATATTTTGTCATGAGTAACCCAATAAATGGGTTTTGTCACTCTCTCCTTGTCCATATCAGTCAATAACACTGTCTTATGTAAAATTATGTGAGCTTTGCAAATTATGGTCTTGGACCAATGACTTTAAAAAGGTAAAGTTTTTCCTAGTGCAGATTTTACTTTCCACACCCCTAACCAAACAGACATCACACAATTCCTTAAGTTAAAGCATCAATTTACATGTCAAGAGATATGTATATTTTAATAATCAATTATAACTCTTGCCTGACTTATACAGGCAAGAGTATAAATCAAAGTTTATTTTTGAGGCATTTTCAAAAGATACGCAGATATTTTATTACGTTATTATTTTATATAAGTGTGCCCTGTGTTAAACTGTTAACGAGAACAAATGTGAATATATCAATATCTTGTGTCCTTCCATATTCTGACGTGGAATGTTGTGCTCAGAACTGAATAAAGGCCAAATATATGGAAGGTTACAGATCAACTGTGCTAACTTTGTTCCGTTTCTTTCCTTGTCACAGTATTGAAAAGCACATACTGTCAACGCATTTATCTAGTAAGTATTTTTTTCAGCTGTTCATGAGAAGACAGAGCAGTATAGAGATAAGATTTAACCTTAGCTCCCTCTTGGCTCTACTAGATATTGCTGAGAAATAGAAGGTAGGATTGAATCTCTAAGTCCAGCCAATTAGTCCTCATCATCACTAATTTCACTCACTCTCTGAGTCAGACCTACCATCATTTCTTATCTGAATCCTTATAGCACCCTCCTTTCTCCAGGGTCGAAGCCTCTAGTTCATTCTTCAAAATGCAAACAGTAGGTCACTCTGTTTAATTCCTGCAAGATCTACTTAATTGTTTCCTCACTGACATCTGGAAAACTCCAAATTCCTCATAATGTTATAACATGTCCTTCATAATCAGATCTCTGGACACCTTTCTAGATCATTTCTCTACTGATATCTAGCAAAAATCCTCTGGACTTTTATGCTCCAATCTGACTGAACTTACCCTTTTACGTTCAGGCCATTCTGCTGCTGTTTATTCTGCCTGTGACACTATCTTTCTTCATTCCCCTCTCTGCTTAATTAACTAGTTCTTATCTCTCAGATCACAGCTTAGATGACAGTTTATCCTCAGGAGCATTTTCTCTGACCCACCAAGACTGGGTAGGTACTCACTTTACAAGCTCCATCCTAGCACAGCTTCTTCCCTACACAAATGCTATCGAATCAGTTCTGGGCCATGGGATGACCAGTGACACAACTACTTAGACCAGGAATATTGAATAACCCAATGGGGATCATATAAATTTTCTTGAAAATTTGAACTAAAAGGTAAGGATGCAAGTGTCAGTTGATATTGGTGATGTAGAATCCAACTTAAAATGCTTATGAACAAAGAAAACCATCAGAAAAATAAAGGAAAAGAAGAAATAGGCCTATAGAAAGGAACATCTCCTAGGATTATTTCCTGATATTCAATTCCAGTAGTCTTGAGTTGTTAGATTTCTATAAGAATTATGTATTCTTAGGCCCACCCAACACACACACACACACACACACACAAGTTGTCTTTAGAAACAACACTCCTGCCTTGTCAGGTGCTGTATAGGAGGATAGGATAGGAAGCTATCCTCTACAAGCATT
Organism: Chaetophractus vellerosus; assembly: GCA_004027955.1. Classification (NCBI taxonomy): domain Eukaryota; kingdom Metazoa; phylum Chordata; class Mammalia; order Cingulata; family Chlamyphoridae; genus Chaetophractus; species Chaetophractus vellerosus. The sequence goes on from PVKH010001898.1 coordinate 22,706, forward strand.
TACCACAATATTTTCTTTTTGTGTCTCTCAATACACTGAAAGCTCCTTGAGAACTCCAAGTATGTGAATTGTCCATTTTAGTTTTCAGGGCACTTAGTGCAGTATCCACCATGCATTCGTACCCAAAACAATATTGTTCAATAAATAAATGAGTGCTAAAATAAATGAATGAACCTCCAAGCATTTAATACATCAGACTAAGTAATTTTAAAGGATGACTTTTGTTAAAATAGTAAAAAAATAAATGAAGTTTTCCTTCTGTAATTACTTGAGGCTTTCCCATCCATATACACATAAATCCAAGAGTGGGGAAAAATGAAACAAACAAAAGAAGGTATGGTGGGTTTTACTGTGGTTCTCTAAAAGGCCTTACAGAACGCACAGGGCACTTGTAAAAGCATTTTGTTACTTGCAAAAGGTAAGCTTTAAAACACAGCACAAGGAAGAGCTTTTACAACTTGTCAGGAATGAGATGCTTTAGCTGTATTCCAAGAGGACACTTGTATAAACCTGCAGCTATATGTGTGGCTTGCAGGAGGCTTATTTGTAGCTCATCTCAATGAACTTTTTATGCATCTGCCTGAAAATCGCAATTAAAGTAAGGAATATGCTGATAAAAAACACATTAACATTCCTTTAGCTTCTAGGGGAAAGTCTTGATATCAAGTCATTAACTGGGCAATCTGCCATCAGACTTCCTTCTGCCTTAATATGCTGAAGAGAAACTTGTCTTCAGAGAACTTTTTTAAAAATTCATTATGTTTTGCTGCTCTAATCTGAAGTACTAATGCCTGTGAATACAAACACCCATTAACTCTTAAGATCTGCCATAACTATCTGGCTTCATATGAATTGAAAGGAAAGAAAGGGCAAAGTTTAATTTCAAACCAGTAAGAGTGTTTTTGTTGTATTGTTATTATGGCTGTTTTGGAAGTTGCTTGTTCGGCTGTCTTTAGAACAAAATGAAGTTAACATTTTTTTTTAAATTAAAATCCAACTATTTTTTAAATGAAAGATTGCATTCTATTATATTTACTTGAGTTTTCTATATCATAAATTATCACATTTCTATAACAACAGACTGTTGGGTTTTTTGGTAGTGGTGGAGGAGGGGTAGGAGAGTGGGTTCACTGACATTTTCTGGTTTGAATTCCTCCGTGTCTTTTCAATTTAAAGAGCTCAAGGTAATGTAGTATCTCTGACTTCAATTTCAATTTTAATACCTATCCAAGCACTCTAGCTGTATGTACTTCCTCTATATCAGGAAAGATTATGGCCCCATAATATTTACTTATTCTTCTTTATTTTTTTCTATGATGAGCACTCTACAATGACCTTCAGTCACTCACTGTCTCTCTGATAAAATTACTTTTGCACAAAGGCAACTTTCAAAAAGTATCATCTCATCCTAACAGATTAAAATGATTCTGTAAACTCCTTTTAAATTACATGACATTTAGCTCAGTCTCCATTTCTCATTTATGAGATCACATGAAATTTGCCTTGTACCCTCATTTTGTCTCTAAAACAGAATATAACACAATTTTCCAATTTGTAAGTTAATAGATTTAAAATCCATCGTTACACTGTAACCTGCCACATACATGGCAACAAGCAAAAGCTAATGATATACATTATTTTTAGCTTTATTAAGCTAAAAAAATGGGGGAAGTTTTAATTCTACCAAATTTTCAGTAAAAGTTCTACATGAAATACTATTCTAAATGGTGGATATTCTGAATTTATTTTGCAGGGAAGAACTGCCACTACATGTAGGTGTGTGTATGTAGGTTTACCTGCTGATTTAAACATTTAACATCTATTCATAAAATTAAATATAACTGCTGTATTTCTTCTTCATTATTACCAGAAATCCTGATAAATGTACATGCATTGAACTAAATTAAATAATACTAATTTTACTTTTTAAACAATATAAATCAAAAGATAAAAGTATGATGAAAACTTTTGATTGGTATAGCACATTCTAGGAAATTTATAATTCCATGCAATTCAGAGAATTTTAAATTTGAAATGGTAATGCAAAACAGAAAGTAAAAAGGGAAGTTCTTAAAGAATGTTTAGTATATATTGTCCTTGAATTTTCAGAACACGTTGGAGTCAATTCTCTATGCCACTGTGGAAGTATATTGCATTCACTGACCAGTGAACCGCCAGTCACTACCATCGCCGTTACCCCTCACCATCAAGAACTGCGAAGCTAGTTAGAAAGATTCCAGTCTATGGACTGAACCATGTGACTTAGTGGACAGAGCCACTCCGAGTGCAAAGTTACCCACATGTTTACTCTAGGTGGGTGCAGTAATTGAAGATTTAGGTCTATCTCTCACAGGTATCTACAATCTCTAAAGGGTTTATAATGCACCTCCTTTTCCTTGAACCATAGCAAAGCATTCCAACCTATTTTACCAGAGAATTCTGTAATGGGATCTAGGTGACAAGCTCACCTAATATTGTGGCATTTCATTTTCCTTTGCCAGTATTTCCTGCATATACATGTATTTCTCAAATATTCCTTTTGAGAAATTATTGGGTAGGACTTACGACGATGTTTTGGGAAAAGCCTTAATATTCATAGTTCCCCAATCCAAATGCCTCCCAGCCTTTTTCATATTGTGGTATATAAAGAAAATTATAAATATAAGAGAGTGCTTTGGGGGGAATCAGAGGTAGAAGATTGCCTGTAAGGAGTTTTGTGAGAAAAATTACATTTCTTAAATATTGTGTAATTATGCAAAGATAAATCAAATATAAAGTACTGGGGAAAGAAGAAGTATTGAAGTTTGTGCAAATATTACATAATGCTCCCCAGGGAAGCATTAAGGCAGGATGTCACTAGTACTTCTAGTTGCAGAAACAATATTATATATTTATATATAAAGTACTTTCCAACAAATTCATAAGAAACTTAAGATGCTTCTGTAACATAACTTTAGCACCAGGTTTTAGGCCTTAAATGACTACACACAATTCCTAACAAAGATGTTTAATTATTATCTCTTTAAAATCTTGGTAGTTCCATTGAGGAGAATTTTTTTCTTCAAACAAGCAGATGATTAAAAATGTTAAAACATATTTTTTACAACCATGCCAATTTTACAGTACGTGAAATTATCACTAAGTGTTATTTTATATTTCCTATGATAATGCAAAAAATGTTTCAAACAATAAAATTTTTAAATCAAATATTTCAAAACAATGATGAGATTCTAATTTGAAGAACAGGCACTCATTGTTAAAGCAACTGGCTAGGATACCACTAACTGGGGACATCAGCCACAATTAGTGGATGCAATAAATATTTGGGAATAGACATTGGGGCCACTTCCTGGGGCTAAGCCTCCCATGATCCCGTGCCCAGCCTCCCCCAGCCCTCTTTCCCCTGCCGCACCTTGGGCTGCAATCTGTGCTCCTTGGGCACCTGGACCACGAACTCCTCTGGTAGCTCCACGGGGCCCTTGTCCACGATGAGCAGTGGCACGCTCTGCAGCTGGCTGCTGAAGGAGATGTCTGGGTGGTAGAGCGCCTCCTGGGCCGCGCTCAGCATGTCGTGGTGGAGCAGCAAGGGCTGGATGTCTCTCATTGTGCTTGCCACCTGCGGGGACCGCAGGGCGCACCATCAGACCCCTGCTCAGCTAAGGCCAGCCTCAGTGGACCCAGCAGAGGCTTTTCCCAAGGCTTTTGCTTGCAGGCTATAGGCCAAGGACTCTGGCCACCCCAGGCCCCACTCAGACCTGAGTGCAGAAGAGATCATATATTCTGGCCCACATTGAGATACTGATTGGCTAGCTCAGTCCTAGTTAAACACTATCTAATTAAGCTGAAAAATCTCATTCTAACACTGATGGAAAAATTAGACATAATTATTGCTAGAGTAAGCTACTTGTAAAATATGAGCATTATTAATATTTTATAAATTCCCAGCATTCTGATGTTAATTATGGGCACTAATATCTATATAAGTGTAAATAAAATTTTTGGTTCCTGAACTAAATTTTTACACAAAAAAGCTTGATAAGTTAATGGGTGAAGAAATTGAAATTCAGAGAGGTTTTGACTGTTTATTTTGTTTGGTCTATTGTTACACTTATATGGATTGTTTTATATTTATTTATATGATTTCAGGCCAATTAATTAACATTTTTTAAAGCCACTGTAGTAAGATCTGTGATCGATATTAAGGTGAAAGTATACACATATATTTTTGCAATTATATACACAGTGATTTTTACAAACAATGGTACATATTATATAAATGAATAAAAATGAAAGAACAAGACAATAATGAGAAAATAAAATTGTACACATATGACTTTTTTAAGTTATTCACAGAATACTCATACATTATAAGTTATGAAAAATAAAGTGATTTGAGCACAGTTTTTTTTTTCTCCTGAGTTGGTATATAAGATACACATGTCTCTTGACTATTGAAACTAGTTAATAAGTAGGAATGGTAATATATATGTGCCTACTAACAGAAAGGGAAAGAAAAGACTTTACAAGGAAAAAGATTTTGATTTACACAATTATTTTTAACATGCTATAATATGCATGTTTTAAAACACTTTATTAATTTTAATAATGTTATATGGCTACCATTGAACAGTCAGGAGAGAAACTAAGGAAAGTAATAATGCAAGAGAGGGGCCGGCTCGATAGCCCAGTGGATAGGGTGCCGGCATACCACATGGGAGGCCCCGGGTTCGATTCCCGGGGACCTCTCCTAGCGGGCAGACTGCCTTGAGAATGGCAAGCTGCCATGGGCGGGCCGGAGCCACCGTGGGCAGGGCAAGAAGCTGCCACGGACAGGGCAAGAACCGCCACGGGCAGGGCAGGTTGCCCGCGGATGGAGCGCAGCCAGCCACCCGCGAACTGAATCAAGCACCAGCTGTGAACGGATGCAGAGACCGCCCACAAGCGGGGAAAGCCGCGCCTGCGCAGTGACCACTCTCGGGGCATCACCGCAGCGGGGGGAAGGGGAGATATGTAATAAAATAAATAAATCTTTAAAAAATAATAATAATAATGCAAGAGAATTTTATGATCATCTTTCTTTGACTGGAGTTTATACAGTGGTGCTACAATATCTTGGTATATAAAATATTTGCAAAGAATTAAAAACATATTCCCTCCCAAATCACATGATATGGCCCTTACAGAAAAAAATCCTCTTAAGAAATCAGCCCAAAAAGTCATCTGTGATGGAAAACTAAAATATAAATCTGATACACCACCCTGAAACATTTTTATTTAACCTCATTATAACATATGATTACTAAAATATCTAGTTGAAGGGTAATTTAAATGCCATATTGATATTCTGTGTGAATGAAAAAGGTGTCAAAGAAGGAAACAAACAAGTTTTAAGATCGAAAAAGTTGTGAAAATCAAAATCTCTAAAAATTGTCTTCTGTGATGTTTAACTCCAGTGATATCTTTTGAATTCTAAAATAGCCTTCCCTTTCTGTCCAAAATGACAATGCGATTAATTATAAAATATTTTACATGAATACGTACAGGCATGGTTTCCTTAACATTTTCATAACTATTATATGGAAAGAAATTAGCAAAAGGTTATCAAGATATGTTTTCCTATAAGTTTCAGTTATAATAAAGTTGAAAGGTTTTTCCCTCAATCAAGTTAACAAAGAAGCATATCTAGAGTAGTGAGGCATGAACTTATCTGTTCATTCATTTAGTGAACATTTATTGAGTTCCCATCATGTGTCAGGTCCTCTTTTAGGTGTGGGAGATATTAGTGAATAAAACAGACCACATACCTGCTTTAATGAATCATGCATTCTGGTGAAGGAAACAGGAAATACACAAATAGATAGATAAATAATAAAGGAAAAAATAGCATACAGACATGAGAGAACGACAGGAAATTCAGGTACTAAATTGAAAGGAAACTTTGGGTTTTTGTGGAAGACCTATCTATGAGGATAAAATTTAAACTGAGGGCCCGGCTAGATAGCTCAGTGGATAAAGAGCTCGCTGGGAAACCACATGGGAGGCCCTGGGTTCGGTTCCCGGGGACCTCTCCTAGC
>PVKH010001899.1:0-28774 GCA_004027955.1 Chaetophractus vellerosus
ATATTTGAAAAGAAGAATGAATTTGTAGGACTATCCTGGACTGTAATGAACATTATTTAGCTACAGTGATAAAAGAGCATGCACTGGCATGAAGATAGACAGATTGACCAAAGAAATCAAATCGAGAGTTCAGAAATACACCCTTACAGATATGGTCAGGTGATTTTTGACAAGACTATCAAAGCAAACAAGCTGGGTCAGAACAGTCTATTCAACAATTGATGCTGGGAAAACTGGGTTTCCATATCTAAAAGAAGGAAAGAGGACCCTTATCTCACACCTTATCCAAAAGTTAACTCAAAATAGGTCAAGGACCTAAATATAAAAACTAGAACCATAAAATTCCCAGAAGAAAATGTAGGGAAACATCATCAAGATCTTGTGGTAGGTGGTAGTTTCTTGGACATTATATCCAAAGCACAAATAATGAAAGAAAAAATAGATAAATTTGACTTTCTCAAAATTAAACACTTTTGTTTTTCAAAAGAATTTGTTAAGAAGAAGAAAAGTCATCCTACTCAATGGGAGAAAATCTTCCGAAACCTTATCTCCAACAAAGGTTTTATTTCTGCTATATAAAGAAGTCACATAAGTCAACAACAGGAAGACAGGTAACGTAATTAATAATCAGCAGAAAACCTTGAATAGATATTTTTTATAAAGAGGAAATACAAATGGCTTAAAAGCACATGAAATGATTCTCAACCTCACTAGCTTTTAGGTAAATGCAAATGAAAACTACAAGGAGATACCATTTCATGCCCTACAGAGTGGCAATTGGTGAAAAAAAAAATCAAAAACAAAACAAAAAAAATCCAGAATACTACAACTTCTGGAGAGTTTGTGGAGAAATAGGAACACACCTTCACTGCTGATGGGAGTGTAAAATGGTGTAACCTTTGTGGAGGATGGTTTGGGTTTTCCTCAGAAATCTAAATATAGAACTGCCCTATGCTCCAGCAATCCTGCTACTGGGAATATATTCAGACAGACTGAAAGCAAGGATGCAGATATTTGTGCAGTGATGTTCATAGTGGCATTACCCCCAATTGCTAAATTATGGAAACAACCTAAGTGCCCATTATCAGATGAATGGATAAACAACGTGTAATATGTACATATGATGAAATACTATTTAACTGTAGGAAGAAAGACCCAGAGAAGCACAGGACAACCTGGTTGAACCCTGAGGATATTATGTTGAGTGAAATAATACAAAAACAAAAAAGGGAAAATATTTTATGTTCTCACTGATGCCTACTAAATATGATTAAGTAAGCTTATGGAATTAAACTATGGAGTATAGGTTACTAGGAGAAAGAATGATGGTTATGAAGGGGCAGATGATACTGAATGTATATAAAATGTCTAGTAAGGATGAATGTAATATATTTTAATGAATAGAGATGATGGTAGCACATTCCAATGAGTATAAGAAACACTGGTGATTTATAAATGGGATTGTGGTTGAGAGGGATAGTCTAGGGAGGCTAATGTTAATTGAAAGACAGCTAGAGGATAATCTAGAGGCTATAAAGCATAGTGAATTTGGTGATAGATGAGGATTATAGTTAATAATATGAAAAGAAGAATGTTATTATACTACCAGGTGTTAAGAATATAGTGATACATGGGAAAAATACAACTAATGTAACTTCTAGACTCTAGTTACCAGTAATATTGCAGTATTTTTGTAGTGACAGCAAAGAAGGTATTGTCAATACAGAAGGTAAAAATTATATCATAAGGGGTTTAGATTTATGAGATTTGAAAATAATTATGCATTTTTCTTCATTTTCTTCATTAACAAGGAGACCTTGGTCAAGTCATTTAAGCAATCTGTGCTGATTTATATATCTTTCTGAACAGTAGAGAAACAATTGAGTTAGATTTTCCAATAAAATAAGATAAATGTGTGTGGACAGTATTTTTTAGAGTAATGCTTTCTGTTAGGCCCAGGGCCCCTATCCTGCCCCCCTTTCTTCATCTCCCTTCCCTCCCCCCTCTTCCTGCAGGTAGACATTCCTATCTGATATGGAGCCAGAACTCCTGTCCCTGCTCCCTCCCTAAACATTCTGGTCTGATAGTAGCAACCCATGTCTGAGGGATGTGCATGGAACTATAGAGCTGATATGAGTTATCTCACCCCAACCTTAAAACTGCAAAACTAGCATACACCATCACAAACTAGCCCCTTTGTAGTCTAGCCCCAGAATGGATTATAAATACCCCCTTCTTCCCATCCTTCACTGCTGGTGTCTATACACATGCAGCCTGCTGACTAAGTTCTCTCATTAAAGGCTTTGTTTAAGCTAACCTCAGCTGATTTCTTTCTTTTTTTTCCAGAAAACTTAGAAGGAAACTGTATTCATTTGATTAAAAAAAAAGTTTACTAAAATCAACAGCAAAACTTTCTAAATGGTGAAAATTTGAAAACCTTCACTCAGAAAATGGAAACAAGATGAGGACAACAGCTATCACATCTATTTAACACTGTTTGGCTTATTTCTAAGATTCCTCCTTTCTTTGGCTTCCCTGGGAACCTAACATTTTGGTGCTGAAACCCAGGAGCTGAGATCTTGGGAGCCCACTTGCCTGGTCCCTTTTCCATCCACACCAGCAGGATTGTTCAGGTTGACGCCATCCTACATTCTCAGTTGTCCAGGACAACTCTCTCTCTCTCACACACACACACACACACAAAAACGGGTAAGGAGCTTCACACTTTACCCCCCACATCCAGCACCTTCTTCTGTTCTGTTCTGTTCTGTTCTATTCTGTTCTGTTCTCCATGGTCCAAGATAACTTTAACTCGTGAAAACCCTGGTGTAGAGGGCTGTCTCAGGGTCCTGGACCCTCTGCTCTGCGGAGCCACTAGGCTGAGGGATGCCTCCTTCTGGTCCTCTGTCCTGTATCTGGCCTGACGAGACACAGGGAGCGACACCCCTGTGATCTGTTGATGTCTCAGGAACTCAGTGAAATCTCCTTAAACCCATGGGCAAAAGCCAATCTGTCCCCACCTAAGAACAACCCCTTGGATGCCTTTTGCAAAGTCTTAAAAACCTCAGTCTTAAATCTGAACTCCAGCTGAAGAGGCTCATCTTTTACTGTAACACTGCCTGGTCTCATTATCCACTCGACAATAAATCTGTCTTGCCCAAAAATGGGACCCTAAACACCCAGTTTCTTACAGACCTCAACAATTATTGTCAATGTTTAAACAAGTGGAGCCATACCCAGTAGAATTGAAAGCAAAAACACGAACAGATATATGTACACCAATGTTCATAGAGGCATTGTTCACTATTGCCTAAAGTTGGAATCAACCCAGGTGCCCATCAACAGATGAATGGATAAACAAATTATGGTACATACATACAATGGAATACTACTCAGCAGTAAGAAGGAATAAAGTTTTAACACACGGGATAACATGGATGAATCTTGAAGAACTTATGTTGAGTGAAGCAAGCCAGGCATAGAAGGATGAACTGTACATGACCTCACTGACATGAATTAAGGACATTGAGCAGTCCCTGAGAACTAAGGTCTGAAAGATAGGTTTACAAGAAAGAGAAAGAGAAGAGAAAGTTGTGGGACATCATCCATAAGGACATAATCTGTGGTGAGGTGATGGAGTGTGGTTGTGTGCTGGGGGGATGGGACAGGTGGGTGGTGATATTGTTGGGTTGGTGGTGGTGCAGGGTTGTTGGCTAGGAGGACTGGGAAGGGCAGGTTGGAGAGCCCAGGGTGCTTAGGGAGGAGGGGGTGGAAGAGGGATTGGATGAACACTTGGGACTTGTGGGTGTGGGGCTGGGAGTGCAGAGGTGGGAATGCTCTTGAGGCAATGTGAAGGGGAGGTGTCACAGGTTGGGAGTGTGGGTTGGAGGCATTCGGGGGGGGGATGTTTCTGGAGAGGGCATCTGGGGAGTGTGGGAGTGTTCATCCTGTCATAATGTGTTGTATCAGTGGGTGGAGAACCACAGAATGAGAGCGAAGGTGATGGAGTCCCTATTTTTGGAGGTCTGATTCACTCAGAAAAAGACAAGGGGGTGACTCTTGAGAGCAGGGACGGTTCCCAGTGGGGGATGAGCCAGTGAGCCAAGGCACTCTGTTGCATGTATCTATGACCGCTGTCATCCAAAGAGTCGAGCCAAGGGGATGCTGTGGGCCCTGGAGGGAGGGGGAGAGAGGAAAAGAGTGGATCAAACAAGGGGCATTTAGTGGCCACTTGAAATGTTTTCCATTGCCTTGCAGTGATGGACACAGGGCAGAACGAATGTCATGAAAATTTATAAAAGTGTATGATCTAAAATATGGACCTTGATGTGGACCAATGACAATGTTTGGGAACTATGTTTCACTATCTGTATGTCAGTTATGTTGGTGCTGCCATCCACATACAAAAAGGTTTTGGTACGGGGTGGGGAATGGGGGAGGAGGTTGAGTATATGAGAATGTCTTGTATTCTGTGTGCGACTCTGCTGTGACCTAAAACTTCTTTGAAAATTAAATGAAAACTGGTGGGATGCTGGGGAGTGAGAAGGGGAAGGTGCCATGAAACAGACTGGACACCAGATATTGCACCGACAAGGCAAAATGGAAAAAAAAATTATATATGTAAATATTATTATTTTTTTCACATTTTCTGAACAACCCAATCCTTTAATAAAATTTTATTTTATTTTTTCAATTAAATTTTTTTTAAATTTTTTATGTTCTCATATATTTTAACTCATATTTAAATATCATTATTATTTCATTTTCCTATCATTGCAATTGTCTATTGTTATGGCTTCACCTTTGAAGAGGCTATGGATCCCAGAAGGGTCACAACAGGGACAGGAGAGGATCATTGGTGGGGGGTGTCAGGGTTGGGGGTGCATGGGAGGAAGTTCACCTGAACATACATAAAAGTGTTCAAATGCTCACAGGGCATGGTCACGGGGTGAAGAATTACTCAATAAATGAGAGGACACTGAATTCCCATCCTGGAGAGCTCTGCCATATTCTCCAGGAGAGTAGCAACAGCCCCCCAAGTGAAGGGGCAGTGTCTTGCAAAGGAGGATGATCCATTGATGGGCCCTTGTTATTGATGACTAGCCTTATGAGTCTTTGCTCTTGAAATTGAAACAGCCTAGTGTTATGGAGTGCCTAAGAGTTGCCTCTTGAGAACCTACTTGTTGCTCAAATGTGGCCTCTCTCTAAGCCAAACTCAGCATATGAATGCATTATCTTCCTCCTAGCATGGGACATGACTCCCAGGGATGAGCTTCCCTGGCAATGAGGGATTACTAACAAGTGCCAACGGGCAATACAACTGGAAAAAGACTTCGAATGAAAGGGGGAAATGGTAACGACAAATGAGTTCATAGGGCTAAGAGACTTCAAAGTGAGTCTGGAAGTCAACCCAGAGGTAACATTTATGCAGATCCCAGTAGGACCTCCTAGCCTTCCAACATGGATATCACCCCAAACAGAGGGGCTCCTGAGGGCTCTGGAGACATCCAGGTCCTATATCAGGGCAGATAGCCCCAGAGTTTGGTGCCTTACCAGTGGGCCCTAATTTGGAATCCTTGCTCCTGAGAGTGACAGAGTCTGACCGAAACATGTCTTCACTGCACATGGTCCATCTGTCTCTTCTATTCAAACTTATATGTGATGCCAGAGTTTTATGTGTACTTCCAGAGAGCAGAGACTATGGGCTTTCCATGTGCCAGCTGGGTCCAGAGACTCAGTGGACCTGCAACTCCTGCTCTACAACTCATTGGACTCACCCAGGACACCTTGTGGGGAGATGCTGATGGACAATGGCAATCTGGGAATGGAGAGAGCCAGCAGCTGTGGGCAGGATAAACTCATCCATCATATCCATGGGATGTAAGCTCCCTCTCACATGGTGGTGGAGGAGACATCACCAACCCAGAGTCCTCAGGATTGGGGGAAGAGCTATCGACTAGAGTGGACTTGCTGGTGTCCTGTTATAGACTTGCTGTGATTCATGCAATGGAAGAAATTGCAAAATTATGTGGAGCCAGTGGCCACTGGATGCTTTGGGGACAGGGAGAGGGAAGGGCAGTTGTAATATGGGGGATTTGGGAGACTTGGGAATTGTCCTGGATGACATTGCAATGGCAGATATAGGCCATTTTATATCATCATACATCATGCAGAACTATGTGGGAGAAAGTGTGGTCTACAGTCTGAACTGTGGTGCATGCTTAGTGGTAAAGCCCCAAAATGTGTATATCTTTTGCAGGTGATGTGCCACACTGATGAAGGATGTATATTTGGGAGGTTGTGGGAGGTGTGGGAGGTGGGGCATATCGGTACCCCTAAAATTTTTGTGTAACCTTTATGTAATCAATGTATCCTTAAAAAAATTAAACAAAAATTAAAAATAAAATAAAATAAAATAAACAAAAAGCATGTTATATTTGTTATATAAAGATTATGCCTTTTTAAGGACATATATCAACCTCAGGGCAGGTGCCTCTGTAAGTAGGTGAATTGAAGTAGAATTGGGAATGAAAACAGATAATTATTATAGAATAAGGAATTCAGTTTGGATTAACTCAATTTTGTTGTGAAAAGAAATAAAAATAATAGTAGCACATAAAAACAAAACAAAACAAAACAAAACAATAAAACAAGTGGAGTGAGATCCCATATGTCTGAGCCTTTTTTGAGCTGCAAAAGTACCCCTTCTTCTATGTGTTCTGTCCTACTTTTCAAATTCTCCTTCTTCACTCTCCTCTCCCAAAAAATCCTTGCTCCCCTAATACCTCATCAAAAACATCCTCCGATCCAGTGAACACCTCTATTCCCCCTCCCTATGTGCACACTCTGCCTGCTACTCTGCACCCCTCTGCCCCTCCTGCTTTTCTCCCTTGTCCAGAAACTTCCCCAGCCCAGATTAAACACAGTCTCAGATCCTATTCCTTTGATCCTTCTCATTTTATCAGAACCTCCATATCATTCTTTCCACTTGTCTATCTCCAGAGGAAAAGGAACGTGTTTTACTTGCAGCCCAGACCCATGCCCTAAACCAACAAAACACTGCCAACAGCCCTGTCAGAGCCAGTGCAGTCCCCCAGAAAAAACCTAGCCCTAAATCCTCCGCCCTCCAGAATTCCCAGCAGCCACCCCACTCTAGGCAGGTGGGAGAGAACCCACCAGGGCCGTGCTCCAAATATAAAAAGCCTGGGCACTGGGCCAAGCAGTACCCATACCCGCAACCTCCTATGGGGCCATGCCCACTGTGTAAGCAGGGAATTCACTGGAAGTCCGATTGCCCCCAGGCCTCTCAAGGCAAGAGGGTATCAGTTACCCAGTAGTACCCAACCCCCAGCTTCAACCTCCTAGGCCTTCTGGGACTGGCAACAAATGATTGGTGGTTCCCAGGAACTGCACAGGCCCCCATACCCACTCCAAAGCAGAACCTCGTGTAGCTCTGATGATAGCAGGTAAGCCAATTTCATTTTTATTCATACGGGGCCACTTACTCTGCCCTTCCCAAATTCCCCAAACCCTTAACTCACTCCTCAGTCTCAATAGAGGGAGTCATGTAATAGTTTCATACCCCCTCACAACCCCTCTTTTATGGTACTCACTGAAAAGCCACCTGTTCACACACTCATTTTTTTTTAATGCTCCCATTGCTGTCCAACTCCATTCCTTAAGAGATATATTGTAACCAGGCTCAGAGCACAAATACTCATTCATTCTCCTTAAAGCCCACATGGCATCTTCCTCCTTTCTCTAACAGACCTATCCCCAACGTCCTCCCCTGCCAACTTGCCTCCAAAGAACTGTTTCTGGTATTGCATGCTGCTGGGTGTTTGACATAAAGAGAAGTTAAGTTTGCATGTAACCGAATTGAATCATTATCCTGATGACTTTGTTTAGTGTTAATGGTAATTACATGTTATAAAAAGGTTGTTTGGAGTGGCCGGCTGTAGTTCAATTGGTAGGGTGCCAGTTTACCACATGGGAGGCCCCAGGTTTGGTTCCCGGGGCCTCCCCGAGCGGGCAGACCGCCTTGAGAAGGCAAGCTGCCATGGGCAAGGCTGCAACGCATTGAGCTGACTCAGGGGGTTGCTGCAACAGGGGGAGACAAGCAGACATAGAAGAGTGCAAAAATGAACACAGCAGGAACAAGCAAGGACCGGCTGTATAGCCCCGTGGATAAGGGTGCCGGTGCACCACATGGGAGACCCCAGGTTCAGTTCCCGGGGACCTCTCCGAGCGGGCAGATGGCCTTGAGAAAGGCAAGCCACCGTGGGCAGGGCAAAGCCACCATGGGCAAGGCAAAAAGCCGCCACGGGCATGGCAGAGCCACCATGGGCATGGCAAGTCACCTGTGAAACATGGAGGTGCTGCCCATGAATCACAGAGCTGAGCAGCCCACAAAACACCGAGCTCTGCTGCCCACAAAACACGGAGCAGAGCTGCCCGTGAAACGGAATGGAGTCACCCATGAGCGGGTCTAGCTGCCTGCATGGAGGGCCGACTCGGCGTGTCGTCGCAAAGATGGGGGGAGACAAGAAGCAGACATAGAAGAACACAGAAGAATGGACACACAGCAAGAGCAAGCATAAAGGGGGTGGGATATGTAACAACAACAACAAAAGAACAAGCAGAAAGGCGGGGGATATAAAAAAAAGAAGTTTGCTTGGAGACAGTTTCCAAAATCATTTTGGTAACTTATGTATGTAGAATGTATAGAGTGTGTTTTTATTGTTAAAAAAAAAAAAGGAAGGTTATTTTCTCCTAAGATAAAATGACTGGCTGTTAAGGGAAAGTGAAGTGTGGGGCAGGACCTGAATGAATGCAGAAAGTGAAAAAAGTTTGTGGAAAAGGAATTTTTGTGGCCAATGTTAAGTAGGATTTGATAGGTCTATCTATAAAATTTTAAAAGCTTTAGTATCAGGTGGTATAATGACAGAAAACTAAAATTTTGTTCTTTCTCTGTTAAGGTGACAAGATTTCTTAAGCTATTAGTCTGTTTTGGTGGAAGTTTATAGGAAGTTTTTCTCCTGAGTAATCAGTGTACAAGTAAAAAGTTCAGTTTTGTCAGGATAGCAGCTTCTTGTACTTTAACCTTATCATTTCCTTGGTTGTTTAAAAGCAAAACAAAACAAGTCATCACTTTTAAAAGAACATAATGTTCAAACCTGACAACTTTTGGCATTTTGATTTCTCAGGATCAGGTCCTGAAGGGAATCTTTTTGTTTCGAGCCATTGCAGAGGATTTGTTCTTACAACTTGAAAAAATTATATATCAAATTAATAAGTTTTATGTTTCTGTTGGTGTGTCTTAACTTTTTTGAAATTGTTTGTTTATTCAGTGTACATTTTAATAACTCCAGTTGGTAATGTTATATTCACAGAATGAAATGAAAAATGAAACTTAATTGGATATAAAAATAAGTAAAAAGCTAGTAGAAGTGCAAAATAAAATTTGGTAAGCTTACTTAAAGGAGTGTGTTTATCCTAAAATAAAATGGCTGGTTTTCATAAAAGCAGAATAGAAGTATATAGAACACAACTTGTAAAAAGTGTTGCAGAAAGTAGCATTAATTGAGAGAACATGTTTTGTGAAGGTGAAATTTGTCTTAAGCTATGTGGTTATGGATAGTTATAAGAAATTTATAGAAGCAGTTTTGAACTAAAATATTTAAATAGCTAATTATAGAAAATCATCATTAAACAGAAGCTAAATTGATAATAATAACAAATAAAGTAATTTCACAACAGAAAAACCTGTCAGAGACCACCTCAATCTGTACATTAAAGTGGTAGTAGGTAAAAAGTAATCTTGATTCCATTAGGGATCTTAAGTTTCATAAAATAATGGAGAAAGTAATTTTACCTGTACTGCTGAAATAAAATACCTGTTTGTTAATGTAATCATGGTAAAGGTATAAAAGTGAAAAGTAAAGTAATGAGATGGCCAATTTCTTTTGATATGTTTTAAGTCGAATGAAAAATGTTTGAAAACTTATAAAATTGAAAGGGATTCTTTAACCCTCTGTTAATCAAACTTGTATGAGTAAAATGTTCTTATGGATATGTAAAGAGTGTGTGGAATTCTTGTAATTTTAACAATGTTTCAGCATGATATTAAATAAAAGTATGATGTTGTTGATCACGGTTTTGAGTATTTTTAAAAGTGGTATGTATCACAGAAACAACCTCTCCATCTGGAAATCAAGAGGCAGAAGCTTTGGCTTATATTCATCTGATTTGCCCCACCTCTGCTAAAGAAGCAGCTCTGTGGCTGCAAAAGACAGTGTCCATTGGGGGCTGTCAGGGGTGGTGCATAACAGTAAATTATTGTAAATTAAAGTAACACCACTGCTGTATATAGCAGTTCCAAATATTACTAGTTTGTTGCAAGAAATGAATATCAAATTATGTCACTATCACTTTGCTTTAGAACTTGCTAAGGCTTTCTTTATTAACTCCTTAGGCAAGTAAAGCCAGTCTGCATTCACCTTCAGGTAAAAAGGTAACAGTGGATTTTACAGTGCTTCCCCAATGCTATGTGCAGAGCTCACCCCATCCCTCCTGGCCTGGTGCAAGATGACTGTTAAGGACAGCTCTCTATGCCCCAGTCTGCAGGAAGAAGTGACAGAAGACAAATCATCATCCTTTTCCCCCAGCAAATGAAAAAAAAAGAATCTGGGATGTTTGGCCCAGGGCTCCCGTCCTGCACCCCTCTCTTCATCCCCCCTCCCTCCCCCCTCATCCTGCAGGTGTACATTCCTAATTGATACAGACCCAGAGCTCCTGTCCCTGCCCCCTCCCTAAACATCCTAGTCTGATAGTAGAAACCCACATCAGAGGGACATGGATGGAACTACAGAGCCAATATGAGTTATCTCACCATGACCTTAAAACTGCAAAGCTAGGGGGCCGGCTGTAGCCCAGTGGATAGGGCACCAGTTCACCACATGGGAGGTCCCAGGTTCAGTTCCCGGGGACCTCTCCAAAGCGGGCAGACCCCCTTGAGAAGGGCAGGGCAAAAAAAAGCTGCCATGTGCAGGGCAAAGCCACCGCGGGCAGCGCAAGTCACCCAGGAAAGGAGCAGATCTGCCTGTGAATGGAAGTGGAGCCACCTGTGAAGGGAAGCAGACCCGCCCAAGAAAGGAGCAGAGCCGCCTGCACTGTGACCTGACTTGGGGGAGACAGAGCGGACACAGAAGAACACAGAGAAATGAGCACAGCAAGAACAAGCAGAAAGCGGGGGATAGGTAACCAAAAAAACAAAAACAAAAACAACTGGAAAGTTAGCATAAACCATCACAAACTAGCCCCTTTGTAGTCTAGCCACATAATGGGTTGTAACTGCCCCCCTCTCCTCCTTCGCTGCTGCTGTCTATTTACACAGAGCCTGCCTGCTAAGCTCCCTAATTAAGGGTTTTGTTTATTCTAACCTCAGCTCCCAGTATGATATTTAAGATGTCTTCCTTCCTTGGTTTCCCTCTGAAACTATCACTTGCATAATTTGCTAGGCTGCCTTTTGCCTGTTATTTTAATTTTTGAAGTTGAAATAAAGTTAAAAAAAACAACAACAACAATGGAGGACGAGTGACGTCATCAACACAGCGACAGAAGGCAGTCACTGAAAAAACCTCCCCAGATATTCAGTGAATGCTCCAATCCAACTCCGGAAGGGCACGGTCTGCCTGCCATGAGACCGAAAAATGCACCATGCACTGAATCAGACTTGAGCTTTATGTGGACTTACGAACGGGAGAGCGTGTCCGCAGGAGGCGGTCTGAAGACCGGTGGTGGTGCTTTGCAAAAGAGGTAGGAAAATGAGGGGTAATATAAGGGTCTCAGCTAAGGTCACATGAAACACACAAATGGGGTCTGGTGATGTTATCGTAGGAAGGAAGTTACCTCCTGGAGAAGATTATGCTCTATGATATCATCTGTATGTTCTTCTCCCTCCGGTGAGGGTGGTTAATCTTTAACTTATGTCCAGGTCACGCAGGGAGCTGCTTGCTACAGGGCTTTGTTTCAGTTAAGTACGGGGAGCCCGGGCTTGGCTCCCACAGTGAATAATATAAGGGGAGATTCCAGAACTGTGGAGGATGGTAGAGACTGGAGAAGGACTCCACAAATGCTGAATTGAAGGAAGAAGAATATCAAGCAGGAAACTTCTATCCAGGACCTGCCAGTTCTCTTCCCTTCCCTCTCAATGGGTCCTCTGTAAAGCTTGGGAGTTCTCCCAAAGCAGCAAGCAGCCTGAGATCTTCTTGCCATAGAAACATATTTTAGATTAACTCACAGGAGTGAGCTAGAACCCCACACATATTCAGACATAGTGACCCAAATACATGGAGACCCAGGGTGGAAAAAAAGCTGCCGAGGAATGTGAAAACAAAAGGGCCCCCGGTTGGGGGGTGGGGAGTAAAACTGCCTCAGACTGGCAGTGACTGAGTGGTGCACTCACCTAATCCAGTTACTATCAGTGGGATTCCCTAAATGTAGTAAGGACTTTTGTAGAAGTACCCACCTTTCTGGAATGACCCCATCTGACTCCCAGAGGCCAGATAAGCTAGCAGGGAAAAAACTTGAGGCAGAAAGTCTCACAGTGAAAAATAGGTGGGGAGGATTAAACTGAAATTCTGTAAGACTGCAGGGTCCCAGAAATGAAAAATGTAAGGAAAATGGGGCCCTGAGTGAAGAGGAGAGTTTAAACAATCATAGGAGCTGGGGAGAAAATTCTGCACAAATACAAACAGAACAGATCAAGATTCCTCTTGAAGGAAGAGAGAAAAGAAATGGTCAAGTTATGGCAGGTTGTTATGTCTCAGGTTCTGGTGAAAGGAGCACTTACAGAAGATAGGAACTTAGTTAAGTTTCAGTTTGCTAATTTAGGGCTTAATATGAAAAATTCCTCCCGGGAACTACTTAGTTTATTTAATAATTTCACCCAGTTTGATCTGGCTCCAGCCATTGAGAGTTGTGATCCAAATGAAAGGTGTTCAGCCCATGTTCTCTTACTGCCTAAGGTCTTTGAGTAGTACTTGCTGGTTTTTTTCATGTTGGGTTCAAAGGTGGTCATGATGTCATTTGTCCCTTGATCATCATTTTTATGACATCCCAGACATAAAGAAATCATTTGCTGGGTCAAAAGTGGCAGAGGACACATTCAAAATTCTTGAGAGAAAAAAGTGCACCAGGGAGACTGTAATGAGGGGTAAAAAATGCCCAAATGCCCACCTCATAGTGTTCTCCTAAGCCCAGGCCCCCATAATTTGAAGCAACTGAAATCAAAGTGATCAAATCAGCACCCTGTGGAAGGCCTTACGTGTTTAAACCATGTGTCTTAATTATTTCATGCGGTTGTGTCTCAACTTCCCCAGAAGTGTTTACCCAATTACAACAGTTGGTGTTGGCAATGGCAAAAATGCCTCCTTCTTCAGCTAATAAGTAAATAAGTTTGGAGATGTTATTGACTAAAACAAGTTTAGCTAATAAATCTAATGACTTCTTGGGCAAGTATAGCTCTAGCAGTAGATTCAGTAATTTCTCCTACTATGATTGATAGATTTCTAATTGTGTTTTCATTTCTGTTAATCCCAAGCCAAGGTAGCAACACTGCCAAAAAAGGGAAGCCCAGAATCGTTAACTCCCTGATTAAATCCTGTTTTGCCTGACAATGTGGATTGAGGGGAGTAGTCCAGTGAGAAGTTTCAGATTGATTATAAACTCCTAAGGGGCTGTAAGGAGATGAAGTGCACCTTGACCAGACATTTACCGGCTATTAAAGGAATTTACTGCCCAGGAAAGTATTTTATAAAATTTCCACAATAAAAATATTGCCTGGCAGAACAATGTAACTATGGACAAGGTGATGTTGTTTGCAGATTCATTACTAGGAATACTATCATTTGTCTTTAGTATCCCAGAGTCTATACTATTGAGAATGCAAATGAAGAGCTGACCAGGATTTATTTGTGTTGTGAATCTCTTGCAGATCGAGTGTCTTAAACCTGAAAGTGGACATGCATTGTTAAGGTAACTTGTAGTTCATGGAGGCATGTGGACTATTATAGTAAGGTTTCCAAGCTCTTCTATGCTATCTGTATAGTTCTTTAGACCAGTTGTGTCTACAGTGTGGTTGATAATGAGCAAAAGGAGGTTCTTTCCTCCCAATGCACTTTACAGACCAATTCCTGAGATACTGGGATTTCAAGAGAGAAGGAGTTTATTTGCTAGTCTAGCAAAGAGGTCATGGGTCCAAGGGCCCAAAAACCTGCCTCCCTGATTTTGAAAAGATTCGAGTTTTTAAGATTTCAAATGGGAGGGTGGAGTGGTTACCATTACAATAGTAAATTTACAGAAGTATAAGCCTAGCATTGAAATAACCATAAACAAATGTAAGGTCAGATTAGAATAACCATCAGAAGAGTAAGTATGTGCCATGGTGAACCTAGTTTGAAAAAAGTATGAAGAAGGATGATATTGATCTAGCCAGTTTCATGGGTAGAACAGTGGGGTCTCTGCAATGTTCATAGATCAGCGTTTATGGTGACAAATGCAACAGTCTATGAAGTTACCTCCCTTTGAAATGTCCTGGGAGAAACAGACAATGGCATTTCCTTTCCAGGCCAGTATAAGGACAGAGCATAGGGAAATATAAAGATTTTATTTATTTTGAATATTATTAAGGTAAACTCTACATGAGGACTTCTTTATGTGATGACTTGATTCGTCACCTTGTGAATATATAGTCTACTCTGTGACATATTCTATTTAACGTATTGGCTAGTGTGATTTTTACATCTCCACAGTTAGAGTTAATTCCAGGAGTCTGATCGATTTTTTTAATTGAGTGATCCAGACCCACGGAACAATACTCTGTAATTAAGTTGAGTGTCAGAAGTTAGGAGTACTTGGCAGGGTTCATTTTAAGGAAGATCTAGGGCTGTCTTTATCTGTGTCATTTCCACATATACCCATTATCCTGGTGTCAGATCATCATTAACAGGGCATCTGTCATGTGGGACAGGAAATGTATCCTTTACCTGTTGAAGATAATCTTTGCATACTGTATTACGGATTTGCAAATTGGGTCATATTATGGTATGATAATACATGATCCATTCTGAATTTTATTCCCAGAGACAGGTCTGCTAGTAACCATTTCATATGGGAAGAGTTTGTGTTTCCAAAGGAAACACTATGACTACACACGAGGGTGAAATTTCAAATTCTGGGCCAAGGAACGCCAGGTTCTTCAGTGTATTTAGACAAATTTAAGTTTATAATTACAGTTATTTTAGTTGTGGCTGCTAGGACATGAAATTATGCAAGAGCATTTTAAAAAATATTCAGGATTGGTCCTTTGTGTTTGGGCCTCTATCTTAATCATGGCAACCACAAATGGGAGTAAAATGGCAGAAAGGACATAATTAACTCATCCACAATTATTTAGGAGGTCTGGGACATCAAACCCAGGACCTTGTACGTGAGAAGCAGGCACTCAGCTACTGAGCTACACTTACTCCTCTGTCCCCAATTTTCAACAACCATACCAGAAATGAGGAACCTTCTTTGTTTCCATAACATGCTGAAACCATGCACTGAAGTAAAAGCATATCTATCAATATAGGTGTTAAGAGAATTTCCTGGAGGTAGAAAGCAGGCTTGGATAAGAGCATAGAGTTCATCCTTTTCAGCAGAAGAAAGCTGTGGAAGGCTTCCTGATTCAATCAGTATGTGGTAACCATGTAGCCTTTTTGGAATGTAACATTGAAATTTCTAGCACTAGGAGCATTAATAAATAGAATGATATCTGGGTTGATCATAAGAGCATGTTTGGATCATTAATTTTGAAGTTAGCAGTTTACAGTCATGAGGTATCACCTCATTGGATAAAGGTAGCAGAGTAGTGGGGTTAAGAACATTGCAGCATTTTAGGTGGAAGAGAAGGATCTCATAAGAAATCAGTTTTCTGGATGAAAAATGTTAGGACTGCACAGAGTTAAATTTGCCGAGTCTTTAAGTAATTTAGCAGCCTCTTAAATCTCTTTAACACAATTTGGGTCAGCACAGGCAACTGTATGAAGGTGAGGGCTCCAATACACAGTAGATTAGGAATTTTCTCTGTGTTCTTGATTTAACATTCTTATGACTTGCTTATATCACCATTGACTCCAATTATTTACTATTAATAAGGAGGACAGATCCTGTTTGAACCAATGCAAATAATTATAGTACCTTATAGTATAGAAGCATTTTCAGTAAGAGGTATCAAATTTTGGAGGTGTCAGACAAGTAAATAAAGATGAATGTTTTATGAATTATAGAGAGCTAAATTCAGTAAAGGATCCCTTTTATGTAGAAAATAGAAAAATAAAATATTAATATTTGAAAGAAAACTATAATCACTCATTATCAGTTCATTTATCCCTAGGTAATTAATCTTTCTTTCATTAGATCTTCTGTTATCAATCTCATGAACCTACCACCTTCTTTACTAGAATTCCTGAGACCTTGACTCAGTATAGTGGTATCCTCTCAAAGTTCTTTAAGGAATGTCATTAGAAGGTGATGCCTCAGTCACTTGGCATAGATGTTTCCATAGATCTCTGAGATAGTCTTTTTCTGTTGAAGATGAATCACACTGGCATGTAGCTCAGAGCAAGTGTTTTCATGGAAGCATCAGAATAAAATCTATCTGTAGTTGACCGAAAACTCAAAGTGTCCATAGTTAACTACTGCTGTTGAACAAAAGTGAGCAATCAGATGAGAGTTCATGAAACATTATTCTTACAACTGAACTCATGACCGATAATACTGTTGCCGTCCAAAATCAGATATATTAGTACTTGGGCAACTCATGGACTGTGAGGCTATTGACAAGTCTCTAAGAGGTTAGTATAATTTCTGAAATGTTTATAAGAATAACATTTTATCCTATAATTTAACCAACAGAAAGTTACAAAATCCTTTTTAATTTGATAACACTTCTTATGCAACTGATAATATAGAAAAAATATTGAACTAGTTTTAGTACATCTCTCTTTGCAAGGTGAAAGGAAAAATCCATTGTGATTTTCCAGAGTTCCTCAGGAAAATCCCAATGAGAGTTTGGGATCAAGAAGATATCATTTATCGTACAATTTTGGAAGGAAACTGTCAAAAGTTGTGAGGTTTTAACATTTGGTTAAATAAGATCATGGGAAACTGTGAAAGAATATTTAGTTCCTTACTCAATGAAAGCGACAACAAAAGATTTTAAAAACTAGTATCATGATAAAAAAAATACTTTATTTCAAAAGTGAGAAGTCTTGCAGTCTAAAACAATGATAGGATGATAAGATCAAGAGAAAGCACAGGAGACTTTTCTGATAAGATGCAGAATATTTCCCTCTCAGCAGGTTACTCAGATGTTTTAGGAAAACCTTTTATTAATTCTTATTAAGAGCAGACCAACAATCAAAGGA
Organism: Chaetophractus vellerosus; assembly: GCA_004027955.1. Taxonomy (NCBI): domain Eukaryota; kingdom Metazoa; phylum Chordata; class Mammalia; order Cingulata; family Chlamyphoridae; genus Chaetophractus; species Chaetophractus vellerosus. The sequence goes on from PVKH010001899.1 coordinate 17,472, forward strand.
TACTTTGTCATTGTAAAAGAAAGAAAACCAAATACCAGTTTTGCATAAAGATATCGTCTGATAAGAAAACCCTCAAAAATGTAATAAACATATCACATCTTAAACAACCTTGACTTTGACAGATGAAATCCCTTTTCTGAAAACCTACAACTTCCTACATCTATTGAGAATTGTTCTACATATTCCTTTTCCTCATTCTGTAACAACCTATCCTTTAACTTTGAGGCAAAATATTTCTATTCCCTTAAAAAAACATCCTGCATACCTTACATACTTAAATTATCAAAAAGACCTTGTAAACAGTCTTCAACCTAACATCCTTCAAAACGCAATTTATATTTTTTGATAATCTTAAGGATCTAGTAGATGTAATGTTATATTATAGAAAAATGCATAAGTTTAGGAAGAACACACCAAACTAGTAAAAAGTTTTATACTTATATAGTACTTAGTAATGATAATTCCAAAGATAGAAATATTTTTGTTTCATTAATAATAAACCTATCCTATTTGCCTAGGGTTTACCTGAATTATCTGAACTTTAATTTTTTTCAAAACTTAGATTTACTTCTATGAGTTCAATGTTTTCACCAGAAATATTAGAAGTTTGTTTTCCTTAATCTGGAACTATTGGTATATTAATTTATATACGTGCTTGTTTATCTTTAATCCAAGTTGAATAGAGCTCTTTAAAGGAATTTCATCAGTTATTTTGGTAACACCACTCGGAGGTAGTTATATGTCATACATCAAACATACAGGCAGTCACAAATAGAGTTTACAGCTACAATTAAAAAATAAATTGAGGTATTTGTCAGGCACAAAAATTTAGAAATAAAGAAAATATAGAATTCTCATGAGCTTACAAATTCTCATTTGTGTTTTGCAAAAAGTCCTTCAATCAAACTATTGTGGAGCTCTGGAGTTTATCTTAGTAAATTCTGAGTACTAATTAAAGTGGGCAACCCATCCAACTGTTTGTTTAGTCTGGGAGTTTCTTTTCTAGAGTGATGAGTAATTTTGTGTAATTAGATAATCCCCAAAATGGACATGGAAATTTCAGGTTGTCTTTGGTGAGCTTTTGCCATTTTGTTAGATTGATACAGCTTCCAGCCCCATAAAGTTTAAATATGTAATATGGCAGAGTGCCAGAGTATAGAGAATCAAAATTTTGAGATAATGATGAGGATACCGTATTCATCATTTTACTTCTTACCTTGTGCACTGGCAAAGAAACCAGCTGTAGCAGAAATCAAAAGGGTGGGGACCCAGGCTCTAAATTTGAACTTTCTCATCAATAAGACTAACTCACTAACCTTTGGACTGAGACTAGTGAAATCAGAGAGTTCAAACTCAAAAATAGTGGAGCTGTGATCTGAGAGGGACTTATCCATGAACCTTGGAGATGGTGGGATTAAAGAAAACACAAGGTTTCACCAAGCACTTTTGTCTGTCTTCTTGTCTCCAGCCATCAGCAGTCACCTTTGGATTCTGTCTTTATAGCCAAAACTGCTAAAAAAAAAATAAAAAAAAAAGCAAAACAAACAAACAAACCAAAAACAAACCAAAAAACCCCAAAACCAAAAGAAATTAATTTCTGGGTCTCACATCTTTTTTAAGCAATTTATGAATTGGACAACATACAATCCATAAAATGGAAGGAACTCAGCTCAGAAGAGTGACAGCAAGAAGGCTTCTATAGGCAGAATTAGGTAGTCTTTATGAAAATAAACTTATTGATTGACACAGGATAGTTTTCCTTACTTGGCTTAGCTTTGACTCAGAGAACTAAGCTACAGAAGTAAAAGGATGTGTTGTTATGACTGGTTGTTCTCAGCATTCAGGTTCAGGGATAGAAGCACTTACAGTGACAGGAACTTAGTTAAGCTTTGGCTTGCTGACATGGGCTAAGCATGAGACACTCCATCTCAGGCCTGTGTAACTTATGTATCATCTCATAGGCTTGTATCTCTTCTTGTTTTTCATTAAAAATTCTAATTACTTTCTCAAAAGAATTTAGAATAATTTACACAATGATTCAACAGGGTCTGTATTAAAGTACTGCAACCTGAAAACTTTCTGCCTTTAAAGATTCATGGACTCACCATACAATGGGATGCAAGAAAACCTCCAAAATTTGAAAGGGATAACCAATATACCCTATTCAAAAGGAAATAAAATGAGAAAATTCTGACAAAAATGAAAAAAACCTATGAACTGAAAAGTAAGGGGAAAAACTCTTCTAAATAATCTTGGCACAAATAAAATGTATGTTATGAAGTATCACAATAGTAGTTGAACACATTTAATAAAATCATCAGATTCACAAAAGTAAAGCAATATTCCTGAGGTAAGTATTGGTCTTGTAGCATGCAAAATACTTATATAAATCATAATAAATAATTACATGTTACATGCACCTACCTTAAAAAGTTAAAAGAAATAAAATTAAATATTATTGAGGTGCAGACATAGAAGGGAATTAATAAAGAAGCAAAAAATAAATCATTTATTAGTGGAAAAAGTAGAAGAAATATCTAAGTTTCAGATCAACATTCCTAATAGTTCTTTCTGCAATGAAGATAGTGTGCTCTATCTTCACACTCTTTTAGAGAAGTCACTAGTCACATTCAGCTACTGGGCCCTTGAAATTTGGTGAGTACTACTAGAGCACTGAAATTTTAGTGTTATGTAAAGTTTGCTAATTTAAATTTAATAGTCACATATGTCTGTTGCTTACTGTATTAAAGAGAAAAGACCCAGAATCTTGGTCAATGCAATTAAAAGTAATGAAATAGATATAAATAAAAATTCAATAAGGGACACAAATAGTGAAAAATAGGAAATTAGAACGGTGAGGAAAAAGGTGATACAATAAAATGGAAGATATTTCTTTGGTATAAAAAACAGCCTGAATATTGTCAGGACTTACAGAATTGCAAGTAAATGTTGCCTGCTCACATCTTTTGTTTGGAGAACTCACCAGAACCCCAAAATTGGAAGAAATGGGGAGGTCAACTAGGTTCTGAGACCCATTCCAAAAGAAAGCAGCACTTTCCTCTCTTCCCAAAGTCCTGCCCTGTCCCATTAATTCTTCTCAGGTGATTATAACTTCTAATTTTGCATACCCTTTTAAAACAGTCAAACCATATTAGGACTATATTCCAGGGGTCACACCCTGATTACACAGATAATAAATGTAATCGGTCCTTCATTCTGTGAGACACACACTGTTCACCTTCATTGGATTTACCAGATAAGTTCAAAGTTATAACTCTCAGAGTATGTTGGATATGTAAGTCTATTGAGAAGAGAAATTATGAAGATTCATTCTTTTTTTATTATTATTATTATACATCCCCCCCCTTCTGCTTGTTCTTGCTGTGTTCATTTTCCTTTGCGTTCCTCTGTGTCTGCTTGTCTCCCCCCGCTGGGGCGACCCACCAAGTTAGCTCACTGGTGTGGTGGCCTGCCTGCTCGCGGGGGCTTGCCCTTGCTCGCGGGGGCTTGCCTTTTCCACGTGATTTGCCCATTTGAGGAGGCCCTGGGGACCGAACCTGTGGCCTCCCATGTGGTAAACCGGCGCCCTACCAACTGGGCTACAGCCAGCCCCAAGATTCATTCTTTTCTTTATTCATTCATAATTTCTTTCAGTTGCTTATGTGTACTAAGAATGATTCCAGGTCCTGGAGATTCATTAGGGATCCTATTACACTGGTTCTTTATAGATAAAAGCCTGGAATTCTAGGAAATAATCTGGAGATAAAAATAAATGGAAGATGAATAAATGTGAACATTTCAACAGGCCTAATCATGTGACAAAAATTCAGCAGTTTACGAAGATAAAAAATGGAAGGTGGGATTGGTAGGATAGAAACGATACCATATTCTCGAGAAGAAGATAAAAGTGCTAGTAATTATCTGAAAGAATCTTGGAAGCCAAATTTATACTTGTTTCGATAGTAGAAATTATATAAAAATTATAGTTCATAACAGTGCAGGACATACTTTTATTGCCATTTCATCACAATTGAATTGTAGAAATATTTGAGAAGAATTTGATGGTTTTTTTTTTTTTTTAAGATTTATTTATTACATCCCCCGTTTGCTCTTGCTGTGTGTCCATTCTTGTGTTCCTCTCTGTCCGCTTTGTCTTCCCCCATTGCGGCGACACACTGAGACTGGTTACCACGCAGGTGGCTTTGCTCCGCTTGTGGGCGGCTTCTGCTTCCATTCACGGCCGGCTCCACTTCAGTTTGCGGGTGGCTGGCTGTGCTCCATTCGCGGGCGACCCGCCCTGCCTGTGGCGGCTTTGCCCTGTCTGTTTCAGCTTTTTGCCCTGCCCACGGAGGCTCTGCCCGCCCATGGTGGCTTGCTCTTTTCAAGGTGGTCTGCCCGCTAGGAGAGGTCCCGGGAACCAAACCTGGGGCCTCCCATGTGGTATACCGGCGCCCTATTCACTGGGCTATACGGCCAGCCCCTGAAGGTTTCATTTTAATTTAACATTTTTGCTTTATTTTACTCTGAATGTGGTGTCATTTATGTATGAAAAGGAAATAGGTGAATATAAATGTTCATTAAAATTTATAAATGTTGATATTTATATTCACATTATACGTAAAAATATATGTTTTAAATTCTGGAGAAAAATGAATTTCTTTGAATAAAGTCTCATGCACTTTCAGTACTTGACATTATCTGTACATTCTTTTTTAATATTATACATCCCCCCCCCCCTTCTGCTTGTTCTTGCTGTGTTCATTTTTTTTTTCTCTCTGCGTTCCTCTGTGTTTGCTTGTCTCCCCCTGCTGGGGCAACCTGCAGAGTCAGCTCACTGGCCTGGCGGCCCGCCTGCTCGTGGGGGCTCACCCTTGCTCCTGGGGGCTTGCCTTTGCCCCTGGGGGTGCCTTTGCCCCTGGGGGCTTGCCTTTTTACCTGCGAGTGCTTGCCTTTGCCCAGGGCAGCGTGCCCTGCAGGCGGTGGCATGCCCCGCCCACATTGGCTTGCCTTCTCAAGGTGGTCTGCCCATTCTAGGAGGCCTGGGGACCGAACCCGGGGCCTCCCATGTGATAAACCAGCACCATACCAACTGGGCTACAGCCGGCCCCTATCTGTACTTTTTTTTTTGTTGGTTACATATCCACCTCTTTCTGCTTGCTCTTGCTGTGTTCATTTCTCTGCATTCTTCTGTGTCTGCTCTGTCTCCCCCCATTGCGACGACGCGCTGAGCCAGGTTACCGCGCAGGTGGCTCTGCTCCATTCGTTGGCGGGTCTGCTTCCATTCACAGGCACCTCCACTTCTGTTCATGGGTGGATCTGCTCTGTTCACAGGTTACTTGCCCTACCTGTGGTGGCTTTGCCTTGCCCGTGGTGGCTTTTGCTTTTTGTCCAGCCCAGGGCGTCTCTGCCCCGCCCATGGCTGCTTGCCCTTCTCAAGGCAGCCTGCCCGCTTTGCAGAGGTCCCCAGGAATCAAACCTGGGGCCTCCCATGTGGTGAACTGGTGCCCTATCCACTGGGCTACAGCCGGCCCCCTGTACATTTTTAATTGAGGTGAAATTCATTTAACAGTAAATTAACCAGTTGAAAGTACAGTGAGTGGCATTCAGTACTTTCACCTATGTTGTGCATCTGTTTTATCTAATTTTAGAACATTTTTGTTAACTCCAAAGGAAACCTCCTACCCTCAAAAGGAGTTATTACACATTCCTTGTTAACCATTAATCTTCCTGTCTGTATGGATTTGCCTGTTTTGGATATTGCATATAAATGAAAACTTTTTACAAAGTGATCTTTGGTATCTGGCTTATTTCGCTTAGCATGTCTTCAATAGTTTTCTACATTATAGTTTGTACTAATACCATTACTTTGTCCTTTCTGTGGCTGAACAAAATTCCAATGTATGGATACAATTCAGTTTGATTATTCAGTCATTAGGTGATGGGTATTTGTTTCTTTCCACAGGTTTGTAACTGTAAATAATACTGCTATGAATATTTATGCACAATTACTTCCACATTTCTCTTCAATTTTATGCCAGGATCATACTATTTTAATCGCTATAGATTTATATTATGCTTTGTTAAAGAGAATTGGGTATCCTCTAGGGTTTTCTTTTAACTATTCTGGGTCTCTTATACTTCCATTTTTTAAGGGTCAGCTTTTACATTACTTTTTTTTAATGGCCTTTGGGATTTTGATACATATTGCATTGTACCTCTAAATCATTTGAAGGGTATATTAGTCAGGTTTCTGTAGGGAAACAGAACCAATAGGAGATATCTGTAAATAGTATGAGATTTTATAAATTCTATAATGTGACTGTAGGGATGCACAAATCCAAATTATAAAAGGCAGGCTGCAATCCAGGGGCTCTGATGAAGGTCCTTGGTGAGTTTACAGGAAACACTGGCTGTGTGAGGTAGAGAGGGGAATTCTCTCTCTGCTGAAATCACTTCCCCTTTTCTGAGTGTGAGATTTTGGTGCCATGTATATTGAAAAACTAACTGTAGATGTGTTTTATGCTTTGAAATATAGAATTTGATATCCTCTAGTTTTGTTCTTTTTCAGCATAATTTCTTCTATTCAGGGTGTCTTAATCACATGATTTCAAGAGTTAGCTTTTACATTTCTTTTAGAAATTGGCTATAGGATTTTGATAGGTATTGCCTAGTATCTCTAAATCATTTGGGGAGGAATTGTCATCTTAACTATAATAACTCTCCCGTTTCATTAAGTGGGATGTCATTCCATTTTTATTGGTCCTTTTTAATTTATTTTAGCAGTATATTAATAGATATCAGTATCCAAATCTTGCAGAACTTGGTTAAATTAGTTCCTAGCAGTTTTATTCTATTTGATGCCACTATAAATTATCTTCTTAATTTTCTTTTTGGATTCCTCACAATATGTATGCATAAATACAACTGATTTGTGCATGATAATCTTTTACCTTGCAACTTTACTTCATTCATTTATTGGTTCTAATAGTTAAGTCTCTGTGTGTGTGTGTGTGTGTGTGTGCATGAGTCTAAGTGGATGCATGTGTATCTATTCTATAGGATTTTCTATATACAAGATCATATCATCTCAGAATAAAGATCATTTAGTTCTTTTCCAATTACCATGCATTTTATTTCTTTTTATAGACAAATTGCTCTGACAAGACTATCTAGTACGTTTAATAGCAGAAAGTGAAAGCAAGCACCATTGTCTTATTTCTGATATTAGGAGGAAAGAATCAGACTTTCTCCATTGTTTATGATTCTAGCTTTAGATTTTTCATAAATCCCCCTAAATCAGCTTAAGGAAGTTTCCTTCCATTCCTAGCTTGTTTATTGTTTTTATCATTAATGAGGTTGGGTTTCATCAAATGCTTTTTCTGAATCAAATATATGATCTCCTTTTTGAATCTACTAATGTAAAGTATTACATTGGTTGATTTCTATATGTTGACACATCCCTTGCCTTCTTAAGTTATATACTACTTGGTCATATTGTGTAATTCTATTAACATTCTGCTAGATTTGATTTGCTAGTATTTTGTTGAGGATCTTAGAATCTATGTTCATGAGGGATAATTGTCTTTAGTTCAATGCCTTTGTTTGACTTTCATACTAGGACAATGTTGGACTCAAATAATTAGGAAGTATTCCCTTCTCTTCTAGTTTTGGAAGAGTTTGAGAAGGATTTGTGCTAATTCTTCTTTAAATACTATAGATTTTAACAGTGGAGCCCTCATTTCCTAAACTTTTGTTTGTGGAGGTTTCTGATTTCTGATTCACTCTTTTTCCTTATTTATCTGTTAAGATATTCTATTTCTTCTTGAGTCAGTTTTTGTATTTTGTGTGTCTTTAGTAATGTTGCCATTTCTTCTTAATTATCTAGCTTTTGGTGTTCAATAGTTCATAGTATCATCTTACAATCCTTTATTTTTTATGGTCAATAATGTCCACAATTTCATTTCTGACTTTAGTATTTTATACTTTCTCTAGTTTTCTTCTTTTCAGTTGAGCTAAATTTTTCAATATTTTTTATATCTTTTGAAAGAACTTTTAGTTTTGTTGATTTTCTCTTTTATTTTCTCTCTTCCCTATTCCATATATGTTCACTTTAATCCTAATTATTTACTTCTTTCTCTAACTTTCGCTTTAGTTTGCTCTTTTTGTAATCCCGTAAGATATAGAGTTCGTTTTTTTGTTACTGTTTTAAAGTTTTTCATCTTTATTAAGTGTTGACACCTATAAATTTTCTCTGAGCACTCTTCAGTTCGTCCCATAAGTTCTGGCATATTGTGTTATGATCTATATTCACCTCAAGTATTTTCTAATTTCCTTAGCTTTTTCTTTTGTTTTGTTTTGTTTTTTGACCCATGGGTTGCTTAAAATTTGTTAATTTCCACATAGTTCTGAGTTTTCCAGGTTTTCTTCTGGAATTGATTTTAACTTTCATTCTATTGTGGTCAGATAAGATATTTTAATCTTTTAAAAATGTTTAGACTTTTTGTGACCAGACATATGGTCTGCCCTAGAGAATATCCCATGTGCACTTGAGAAGAATGTATATTCTTCCTTTGTGTGGTGTGTTTTGTATATGTTTCATAGGTGTAAGTGTTTTACAATGTTGTTCAATTCCATTTCCTTAGGATATTTGAGGCAACATAGAAGGTTCCTACCTCTAAAACTGCATTAGTCACTTACCAATGAAATCCCTCTTGCTGGAATACCTTCAAACAACATCCAGCATAGTCTTTCAGATATTAGACTATCAACAATTTGGGAGCCTTCCTTGAATATTCAAGTCCAATGTTGATGCCTATCTAAAGTTTACCAAAACCTCTGTGTTTCTAGCAAAATCTTACCACTAATAATGCACTTTTCTTGACAGCCTCCTCCCCCAGAAAATGAACTACAAATGTTCAAGTATCAAGTGTATGTATCTTAACTGACATCAGAAATTGGCATAGGAAGAGGATCAGAAAATTTAGTGACAGAATAGTAGACACTGATTTGAGTATTTGTTTTGGTTTTGGGCTTTTTATTGAAGGAAACCACAGTGAATGAAATAATGGAAGAGCTCTGAATAAATCCATGACCAACCAAGGAATGCTGGTGGTTACATTGGATGTATATGGGGGTTTCCTAAGCTATGAGTGTTCACTGACCCAAACCCTTTCAGAAAAGCTGAATTGAGATGGCTGACAATGGGACAAAAAAAAAGGAAAGAACAGGTAATCCAAACTGTATAAATTTATGAATGCTTAGAATCCTTGTTTCCAGGTTAAAGTCATTTACTACATAATTTAAACAATAGAAATGACAGTAAATTTTCAACAGTAAGTCACTTTTGTAGGCATGTATAAAAAGTATATTTTTGTACCATGCTTTATCGGGGCACATTAGATTATTTCAAACATTTCCCTTTTCCATTTTATCAAATTCACTTTCATCCTTCTTATCTAATTTTTTAAGAATATTTTGTTGGTTACATAGATTAAATTATGACATCTATTTCAGCTATTTTAATAACAATTCCTATTATCTAGCATTGAAGATGGAAATTTATTCATAAAATTTGTTCTTTCCTTGATTCATCCTATGAGCTTTTTGCTCTTAGAATTATTACCTCCAGGAATCAGTCATTAGTATGCAGATGTTTGATACTACTTAGAATATTTGTAAAATTATTAACTATGCCATTCCTTTTTCTATGATTGGCATATTATACTCGTTACAGAAATATTTCTATATAATTCTGTTCAAATTACATGAAAATTTTTCAAATTGATAAAATATTTTACAGCCCAGACTTCATAGTTCTCATAGTGAGGGTATGAATGGGAAGGCCCTAGGCTCAAAAAGAGCTTCTGGGACAGAAAACTATTAATAACAATAACAATAATAATAAAATATCTAATATGATTGTTGTATATTCTAGTATAGCTGTTTGGAGTTTGATGTAATTATGAACTCCAAAAATTGATATTGAATCATGCTTGTAAACTGATCTGTTAATCTGGGCTGATTAAGTTATGATTAGGGCATTGACTGGGCCAGGTCAGTAGGGCATTGAGCCCCACCCCTTGTTGGGTGGGGGAATCAAATATAAAAGGCAAGGCAAAAGACAAGAGGAAGCAGTTTTTGAGAAGCAGTTCCGATGTTGGAGAGAACGCCCCAGAAGAAAAGTCAGCCATTGGCCTGATAGTCTACAGCTGACCTTGTGGAGGAAGCAGAGGAGATAAGCCTGGAGAGAAACTCAGCCCTAGGAAGAGAGGAACCCAAGAAACCCGAAACCCTGGCAAACATCGGCAGCTGTCTTGCTCTAACACGTGGCAATGGACTTTGGTGAGGGAAGAAATTTATGCTTTGTGGCCTGGTAACTGTAAGCTTCTACCCCAAATGAATACCCTTTATAAAGACCAACCATTTTCTGGTATTTTGCATTAACAACCCTTTGGCTGACTAATACAACTAGGATATTAAATTTTAACCCCATGGTAAGCACAAATAAAATGTATGATAAGTGTATCCAGATAGAAATAAGAAGGGACTCAAAGTGGTAAAATACAAAAACACAAATAAATAAGTAGGCATAATTGAATAATTGCAGGTCAAACAAGAATATAACATTCACAAAAACTAATTAACAAAATGGCAGAAGAGATGGCTGTAGAGACATCTAGACACTATAGGCAAAGTCCATGAAATCAGGACCCCATTGGTGAGTCTTACCTTGAAATATATGATGAAAATTTCCCTACATGTGATTCTTTTACCCCTTTTATTTGAACCTATAATTGGCACTGTAAATGCGGTAGTTTGAAAATTGTATATTAAGAATTTTCCCCACATAATTAGCGATAAAATCTGTAATACTCCTTCCTAGAAGTGGCTGACCTGGCTGTCCATTAACCTTCCCTCAGGAGCTTGTTAGCATCTTGCACTTAACACATTAGCCAGAATTTCTCAGTTCTACTTACAGGAATAAAACAACATCAGAACAGATTGCATCAGGTGGCACCCTGTGGCTCACGAAATCAGTGGCATCCCACTTAAGGACCAAAGGCCAGACATGCCAGTGTGGTCAGCAGAATAGGGAGTTATGGGAGGCCTGAATTTGGGAGTCTACACATCAAGATCTATCTCTGAACTGAGATTAATTAACCACAAGGATAAGGCTGATGTGCTGGAGGAAAAACAAAATTAAGGAGTGTATCCTGTTCCTTATTTCAAGACCCTTGAAGACATCCTGCATATTTGCTGATCTGGTAAAATTGTGCCACGTAGCCTTTAAGTTGTGTTTTTTT
>PVKH010001900.1:0-28771 GCA_004027955.1 Chaetophractus vellerosus
GGTTTACAAAGTTCAGAATTGAAATTATCTAATTAATTATAGTGCACCTTGCTTTTTATCCCCCCCCCCCCCAAAAAAAAGGTATTGCTCTTCTTGATCAGCCACCTGATTCATCATTGCTAATTTCAAATAATCAGTGTCTATTTACAAAAACCAAATCTCCCCTGAAAGGCTTAATAGTTTCTATCATTGTAGTTACTGAAAAGTAAGTGCTGTGGACTGTGAAGGCAAACTCAAAGATAAGGGAGAAATATGGTGGGAAGAAGGGCAACATTTGTCAGAGCTATGGCTTCCAACTTGGTGGACAGAATTATCTGGAACCTCTGGGTCCTGAAAATGAGGCAAAATTCTAAGATTGGTTTAGTGCTTGAGGTCAGATGCAGCTGCAATGAACAAAGTCTACTGAGTTGGGAGGGTTTGATGCCAGGGAACTAAAGGAGAGTTCGTAGGGAGGCCCTTCTCTTCAAGGGGAGGGGCGAGGGTAGTAAATGACGGCATGTGGAGGCAGGGGCACTGTATAAGAAAACGGAAGTTCCTGAGGTAGGAATATGGTCTTTGGTAAAACTGGTAATAAGAGGTGGTTGGCAGTCAGTGCCCTGTAAATTTTCAGGATAACCCTACTTTTATGCAATCTGGAAAAGTGTTGTAGTGGTTTGAAACTGTATGTACCCCCAGAAAAGCATGTTCTTAAAGTTAATCCATGCCTGTAGGTGTGGGTCCATTGTAAGTAGGATCTTTTGATGAAGCTGCTGCAGTTAAGGTGTGACCCATCTTATTCAGGATAGGTCTTAATCCTTTTACTGGAGTTCTTTATAAACCAGATGAATACAGAGAAACAGAGAGAAAGCCATGGAAGCAAGAAGCTGAAAGCAATGAAACCCAGAAGAGAAAGGAGAGACCAGAAAACACTGCCATGTACCTTGTCACATGGCAGAGGACCCAAGGATCACTGGCAGCTAGTCTTCAGGAAGAAAGCAGCACCTTGATGATGCCTTGATTTGGACATTTTTCTCAGCCTCAGAACTGTAAACTAATATATTCTCATTGTAAAAGCCAATCCATTTTATGGTATTGGCTTTCAGCAACCTAGCAAAGTAAAACAGGCGGACAGGTACTGGAAAAGTCCATTCTCATCAGTAGCTTATCACAGTTATCATAGACATACTGGGCATCCAAGAATCGGCATAAAACATACCTTTACTGCTCTTCCTGGGTTGCCTTTCAGTCCACACTGAGTGCAGCTGAGGTACCTAAAAGCTTCTCACTCTTGACCCCTCTTCTCTTTCCTTTTCTGAACTTCTCTCCTCACAGCCTTACTTTTCAACTTGCCTCAGACCCTCATTTCTAAGGCTGAAAAATCAGATTTTCCTCCAACAGCCAAGGCAAGTATACCCTTCACTGTGGATCCTCACCTTTCTTAGAATTGACACAGAACAAACTCCACTTACTTACTAATACTGCTCACTCTTCATAGAATAACTTCAGTGAGTGATTATGCCACAAATGCTATCTCCATCAGGCTGAGGACTGAAAGAGTGAGAGGGACAGAAAACTCTGTCCTGAAATATCAAAGAAGGACATCAGCCTTGGCCTTAAGGGCCAAGAATGTATCTCACTAATGAGAATGACCATAAGAGGCAGGTAGTCTCAGCAATGCCAGGGACTAGGACACAGCATGAAACCAGAGTGGGACTAAGCAGCAATTATGACTTGAATGAACTGGGGCAATTCAGGTGAGCTGCTTCCAGGTAAATGGACCAGTGAGCTAGATGGCAAAATGTGTTACCAAAAATTGTGACACAAAAAGCTTAAGAATAGGATTAATTAAGACAATAGTAATTTTTCTATGAAAATATTTTTCCTTATTAAACCAACAAACGTACTTATTTAAAACAAAATTACATATGCACACAAACACACTTTGGTATCTTTCTCATTAATTTTCAGATATTCTTAATTTCTAGTTCATCTTAAATTCAAGTTTAAAATTGCTATCAATTATGTTTAAATTTGTTCTTCAAGTCAGAAACACATTAATTCGTCTGCATGCTTCTTCTCTATAGCAACTGCAGAGCTTCAGGACAATTGGAATTACTTTTCTCTGTTCCTTTCAGGACATTTTGAATTCTTCATAAAAAGAAACAAAGTTGTCTTCTTAGAATATACCATTCACTCTCTGAGCATGCCCTCTAATCTTTGGTTAATCCTCTTAAATTAAAAAAAAGGAGAAAAACAATATTAGAAAAAATAAAAATAAAAAAAATTTAGCAACATGTAAGCCTACAGCACAGAGACTCTGATAGTTTTGTAAAGCATAATCTGTGTCAGCATCCACTGCCAGCAAGTGCAGTCAAGTAGACCTTCTCAAATTAATTTCTTGTCTTTGCATATGAAAACTCAGCCTCTATTTTAGTGCTTGTAAAAAGTACAGTACTGGGGCCGGCTGGATAGCCCAGTGGATAGGGCGCCGGCATACCACATGGGAGGCCCCGGGTTCGGTTCCCGGGGACTTCTCCTAGTGGGCAGACCGCCTTGAGAATGGCAAGCCCCCATGGGCGGGCCAGAGCCGCCGTGGGCAGGGCCAGAGCCGCCGTGGGCAGGGCAAAAAGCTGCCACGGACAGGGCAAAAGCCGCCACAGGCAGGGCAGGTCGCCCGCGAATGGAGCACAGCCAGCCACCCGCAAACGAGAGCCGGCCGTGAATGGAAGCAGAAGCCGCCCACAAGCGGGGAAAGCCGCGCCTGCGCAGTGACCAGTCTCGGCGTGTCGCCGCAGAGGGGGGAAGGGGAGATATGTAATAAAATAAATAAATCTTTAAAAAAAAAAGTACAGTATTATCATAAGAGGATACTTTGAAAAACTGTATGCCAACAAGATGGATAATTTAGAAAAAATTGACAAATTCCTAGGAACACGCAAGCAGCTTACATTGACAAAAGAAGAAATTGATAAACTCAACAGACCAATAACAAGTAGAGAGATAGAATTAGTCATCAAAAACCTCCCAACAAAGAAGAGCTCAGAACCAGATGGCTTCACAGGTGAATTCTACCAAACATTCCAGAAAGAACTAGCACCAATCCTGCTTAAACTCTTCCCAAAAATAGAAGTGGAGGGAACACTGCCTAAGTTATTCTATGATGCCAAAATTACCCTAATACCAAAGACAAACAAAGATGCCACGAGAAAGAAAAATTATAGACCAATCTCTCTAAAATCCTAGATTCCAAAATCCTCAACAAAATACTTGCTAATCGTATTCAACAATACATCAAATGAATTATACACCATGACCAAGTGGGTTTCATCCCTGGTATGCAAGGATGGTGCAATGTAAGAAAATCAATCAATGTAATACACCACAAAAATAGATTGAAAGAAAAATGTCACATGATCATCTCCATAGATGCAGAAAAAACATTCGAAAAAAATACAGTAACCCTTTTCTGATAAAAAAACACTTCAAAATATAGGAATAGAAGGAAACTTCCTCAACACAATAAAGTGTATATATGAAAAACCCACAGCTAACATCATATTCAATGGTGAAATCCTAAAAGCTTTCCCTCTAAGATCTGGAACAAGACAAGGATGCCCACTGTCACTGTTCTTATTTAATATTGTGTTAGAAGTACTTGCTCAAGCAGTTAGACAAGAAAAAGATACAAAAGGCATCCAAATTAGAAGGAAGAGGTAAAAATCTCATGATTTGCTGATGATATGATCCTCTACCTAGAAAGTCCTGAGAAATCTTCATCAAAGCTTCTAGAGTTTATAAATAAGTTCAGTAGAGTGGGAGGTTATAAGATTAATATACAAAAACCAGTAGCACTTCTGTACACCAATAATGAGCAATCTGAGATGGAAATCAAGAAAAAAATCCCATTTACAAAGTCAAGTAAAAGAATCAAATACCTTGGGATAAATTTAACTAAGATATAAAGGACTTGTATGTAGAAAAATACACAACATTCTTAAAGGAAATCAAAGAAGACCTAAAAGGAAATCAAAGAAGACCTAAATAAATGGAAGAATGTCCCCTGTTCATGAATAGGAAGACTAAAGATCATTAAGATGTCTATCCTACCCAAACTGATTTACAGATTTAACGCAATCCCAATAAAAATCACCACAACATTTTTTACTGAATTGGAAAAGCTAACTATAAAATTTATTTGGAAGGGCAAGAAGCCCCAAATAGCCAAAGACATATTGAAAAAGAAAAATGACATTGGAGGAATCACATTACCTAACTTTAAAACACACTACAAACTGCAGAGGTCAAAACTGCATGCTATTGGAACAAAGATAGGCATACTGGCCAATGGAGCTGAATTGAGAGTTCTGATATAGATCCTCACATATAAGTTCAACTGATATTTGACAAGGCCACCAAGACCATTCAACTGGTCTTCAGTGGGAATGGCTCCAATGTTTAACTATAGGTTGAAGTTGGATACTAGGTTCAATTAGATGGAAACTTTCCTTTGGTTCTTTGTATACTAAATTATTTATTAAAAATCAGAAATTGATGTTGAATTTTACTGGTTATTTCTGGCATCTTTTGAAATATACAGTTTTCTTCATTGACATATGGATGTAATACTTGGTTTTCTAGTAGTTCTATTACTGGGATAACTTCTTAGTTGTGATATATTACTGTTATTCATTAATTATACCACTACAGTGTTTCCTACCCTGTTAAATGTCATGACACATGTAGACAATGGTAGTGCTCACATAAAACCTGAGGGAAACTGGAAGTGATTTGGGGTTGTCTGTATGGGGTATGAAGAAAAAAAATCATTACTTTTTTTTTTCTGTAAGAAAAATAAAATATAATGTATTGGGGAAGATATTAATCATTGAATTTGAATAACACTTACAAATAAGTTCTTTTCCATATTTTTCATGAAAAAGTTTCTCTTGCTTCCATGGATATAACTTTCATTTTAAAAAATATACCAGGGGAGTGGATATGGCTCAAGCAGTGGAGCGTCCACCTTCCACATGGGAGGTCCCAGGTTCAGTTCCCAGTGTCTCCTGAGAAAACAAAAACAGACAACAAGCAAAACAAATGATAAAAACCAACTCAGGGTAGCCGATGTGGCTCAGTGGTTGAGCACTGGTTTCCCATATAAGAGGTACCCTGTTCAACCCCTGTACCTAAAAAACAAAACAAAACAAAAAAACAAAAAAGGGATTATGCTTGAATTCTTTACCTTAATAAAACTTGGTGATGTTACTTTAAATTCTTGCAGATCGTCATCAAAAAGAAAATTTATGCACACAGGTAGCTAACTAAATTCTAAAATATTTTATGTCATTTAAATTTTTTTACAGCAGTTGAAATTATATCTCAAACCAAAATTTTTCCTTTCCTTTCACTGATAAATATAATGTTGAAGTTTCTTGTGATAAGATGAATGGATTATTTGGAAATCATGCATAAGAACAGTCCCTTGACACTAGTTTGAAGCCCTCTAAGAGCAACAGGAGCCACAAACATACTGGGGCAGCATCTTGGTCATGTGCCCCCCAAGATCCTCTGTCTTGCCTTTGTGAACACGGACCCCCATCCATGAGCAGATATCTTACTGCTGAAGTAGAATTCCAGCTGAGAGCACATCTTCAACCATGCTCAAAAAGTTGCAACAAAACAATAAGTGCCATTTGTAGCTCATTCCTCATTTTGCTGTCTGTTGGTAGCAACAGCTGGGCATACCAAGGAGACCCCTCCACACAATTCAGATCTTATAACCCACCAACAAGAATGCCATTGTCTGAGGCAAAAAGTTTTGGGGTTCAAGCTGCCCAAGCCTTGTCCTGCTGCTTTGTTGGCTGAGGGAAATCAGCACTCTTCAGCATACCTCTAACTATTTGCAGCACACCTATAAACAATTTTACAGACATTTCCTCATTGGTAAGTGTCTTAGATGCTATGCCCCCTATGAACACCTGGAAAGAGGCCCCACCATCTCTGAGCATTGGGGTGGTAGCTTTCTCCCTGAGCAACAGAGTGTAAGGCCTCTCCCCTCCAAGTGCAGGGGCAGATTTGCCTTTTCCACACACATGTGTGAGCCTACTCTCTTGGCCCAAGATCTCTTCTCTCTAGACCTCAGCTCTTGTGCGTCTGCCCTTGAAGTCATTTTTCCTTCAATTTGTCCCTTCTTTTTGTCCCTTTCAGGCATTATTTCTTTTGATATAAATTTCACAAAAACCTTGCTAGCTTTGCATGCATTACAGGGTATCCAAACCATCAGACAATAGAATTTTCCACAGATCCTGCATTTCCAATCCCAACTTCCTTTGAGATGTTGAACTGAATCCATGTGCAGCCACAACCTCTTTAGCAAAAGGTGTGCAGTTAAACCCTCATATGTTCTCTGCACATTCACTTCCCAGAAGCTCGGGGAAGTCCCTGATACAGCCACTTCTGGCTCTAGTCACAGAGGACACTATCTGGATAAGTTCAGAATTTTCCAAACCATTAATTTCTGTTTTTTTAGTGTTTAAAGATTGATTCTCAGTTTATCACTTTCCTCTTGCACTTCATTATTAGCTTCAAAGAGATAGTAGGCTGTACCTCACACACTGAGCTTAGATATCTCCTATGGTGGTTTGAAGCTGTATGTACCCCACAAAATCATGGTCTTAAACTTAATCCATTTCTGTGTGTATGAACCCAATGCAAATAGGACTTTTTGATGAGGTTGCTTCTTAAGATATGGCCTAATTCAATCAGGATGGGTCTTAATCCTATTACTAGGGTTCTTTATAAGTGGAATGAAATTCATGTAGAGAGAGAAGAAAGCCAAGGGAAACAAGAAGCTGAAGGTCAGTAGAACCCAGGAGAGAAGGAAGAGATCAGGAGAGGTCGCTATGTACATTGCCATGTGACAATGGAGCCCAGGACCAAGGATGACTGGCAGTTAGCCCAGAATGCCAGTCTTTGGGGAAAAAGCATTATCTTGATGCTTCTTGATTTGGACTTTTTCCTAGCCTCAAAACCTCGAGTTTATAAATTCCTAGTGTATAAGCCAGCACATTTCATGGTATTTGCATGAGCAGCCAAAGAAAATAAAGATCTCTTCAGTTAAATATCCAAGTTCATTGCTTTCAAGTTTTGCCTTCGATCAGAATACAGTTTTGCCAACTTCTTTGCCACACTGTAACAAGGATTGCCTTTCCTCCAGTTTCCAATAGCACATTCATCATTTTATTCCAAGGCCTCATTGGATGTACCTTTAAAGTCCATATTCTACCAAAACTCTCTTCAAAGCAATCTAGGATTTTGTTTTCATCAAGTACCTCACAATTCTTCCAGCTACTACCATTACCCAATTCCAAAGCTATTTCTACATTTTCAGGTATTTGTAATAGCAGAACCCCACTTTCCAGTACCAAAAGCTGTTTTAGTGTCCAGGCTGCTGAAACAAATACCATGCAATGTTTCACTTAATAACAGGAATTTATTGGCTCATAATTTCAGGGGCTATAAGACTTGCTTTCTCATAAGGTCAGTGTCTTCTGGCTGGCTGGAAATCTTTGGGGTTCCTTGGCTTTTCTGTCACATGACAGTGCTCACGGTTGTACCTTCTCCTTTCTCTTCCAGGTTCCCATTGACTTCCATCTTCTTGTTTCTCCCATGGCTTCTTCCTTCCTTGTCCAATTTCTTTTGCTTTTAAGCAGTATTGGTCTAAAGCCCACCCTCATGCAGTTTGGGCGTACCTTAACTAATAATATCTCTAAAAGTCCTATTTACAAATGAGTTCACACCCACAGAACCAGGCATTAGAAACTGAATATGCCTTTGGTGGGGGATATGAGCCAATCCCAAACAGAAAGATTTGCATGAGTAGATTAGTGGATTTAATTTGTTAATATTTAATTTACAAATTTTGTGTAAATATTCATAATTAATATATGCCTTTGTTTTCCTTTTTCTGTATTCGTGTTTGTTTTATAATTTAATTAAATTTTATTTTATTTTTAAAGAAGATTTAGATTGCATAAATGTTACTTCAAAAATATACCTTACCCTCTCTTCTTCCCACACTTTTCCCCATTGACAACATCTTTCATTATTGTGGCACATCTGTTACAATCGATGAAAATATGTTGAAGTATTGCTATTAACCATGGTCTGTAGTTTACATTATAGTTTACACTTAGCACTGCACAAGTTTTATAGGTTTTGACAAAATGTATAATGGCCTGTGTGCAGCATTGCAATGTCATGCAGAACAATTCCTATGTCCAAATAATGCCCCATGTTACACCTATTCTTCTCTCTCCCTCCCCCAGGAACTTATGTTGACCACTGCCTTTATATCAATTTTACAAGTTCTTCCATCACTAGAAAAATAAGTCTATTTTAATGCATATTGCATTCCCCTTATGTTTGTTTACTCCTCATTCTTGAGGACTTTAGGATGGTGATGCCCACTCTGCTGATTGAGAGGGGGCTTAGATCCCATGGGGCAGATGGGTGGAACTGTCTTGCTTGCAGTTATAGATACTCTGTTTTGGGGGGATGGGTGTTGTCTATCATCCTCCTTTTGTTAGTTGTCTTGGGTGACTCTGATGAACTGGAGAGTAGGTGTTGAAATTCGGGACTCAACCAACATATGAACAGCGGAAGATTTAAGTCTGTGGGATCCATATTTAATGGGTATAGTGCTAATTATAAGTTCAAATAAAAGGGGCAGAAGAACCATGTGTTGGAAAGTTATAATTGAGTCTCAGTCTGATACACTGGGGAGAGAGGTTATCATATATTCCAAGGTAAGGCCCACAGACAGGGTGTCGAGTTACTGGGGTTGTCTGCCCTGCCTGCAGTTTCCAGATGTCTCTAGAGCCCTCAGGAGCCCCACTGCTTGAGGCAATGTTTATTATAACAGTCAGTGAGATCCTCCTAAGATGAGCATAAACGTAACTTCTGGAATGACCTCCCAACTCACTTTGAAATCTCTTAGCCATGAAAACTCATTTGTATTTAATATTCCCCCCTTTTGACCAAGGTCTTTTCTAAATGTATGTTTGGTTTTTAACATCAGCTTTATGTTTGTTTCATACAAATTGGGTATTTTTTCATCTTTTTCTCACTTCCGGAAAAGAATAAACTGGATAGGGATGATCTATTGGTTGAAAGTATCCTAGAATTTATTCCTAAAAATGCTGAGTCAGAGATTTTTGAGGAATAGGTTTTTAATTAATTTTTAATGCAGATTATTTCCTTATTGCAGTTTTCTTCAATTTTGCTAATTTATATTTTCCTTGATATGTTAATGTTCATTGATGTCTTCAATTTTTTCACTAGACTTGCACATAGTGTTCTTTTATAGTTTAAATACTTTTCTCTAAATTTGTTTTTATTTCCATAATGGTTGAGATTACAGGGTACAGAATCTTCCAGGATTCCCATAACGGCATTATCATTTGTTTGCTTTATGGCTTGGACAATTTCCTTAATATTCTGAGATTCAGTTTACTCATCTGAAAATTAGAATGCCAATCTCATCTACGCCACAGTATTGCGGAGAGGATTATACCATTCAGCACAGTTCCTGGCTTATAGCAAGCTCTATGTAAATGGTAGTTCTTATCAGTATTTTGATTCTTAATCTAATTTTTATAAATTTGTCTATTTCTTCTTTTTTGCATTAATCTTCCAAGATTTTTAGCTTTCATATTATATTTTGTTTATCAAAAGAAGCAGTTCATGAATTTATATATTTACCTTACTCTGTATGTTTTTTATTGCTAATTTTAAAAATTTAATCCTTATTTATTTTCCTACTTTTCTTAAGCAAATTTTGTAATTCTCTAACTTCTATTATTCTCCAAGCTTATGTATTTATATTCTGCTTACTGTGTTCAATAAATTTTCAGTATTTTATTGTTTTTAACATCTATAGAAACTCTAATTTCCATTTTGTTGCAGAATTTTAGTGGAATAACCTAATTTTTAAAAAAAATTTATAAAGGGTACTTATTTGGGGTAAAAGCATTCTCTTTTCTACACTC
The DNA here is from genome assembly GCA_004027955.1 of Chaetophractus vellerosus. NCBI lineage: Eukaryota > Metazoa > Chordata > Mammalia > Cingulata > Chlamyphoridae > Chaetophractus > Chaetophractus vellerosus. The sequence continues at coordinate 10,029 of PVKH010001900.1, forward strand.
CCTAGGGTGCTTAAATTGTGGGCACTGCAAGCCTTAGAACAGACTGCTTCACTGCTAGTTTTCCTTTATCTTCGACAGAGGCATTTTCTGGAATTTAGAGCACCTTCCCAGGGGCAGCATTCTTAGACGTGGGCAAGAGGCCTCTGGTCTTAGCTGCATGCTGCAGGGAGTCCAACTCCATCTCCTTACAGCCATGCCCAAACCCACAGGAGTAGCTGTCTACAGGTCCAATGGGAAGTTCCTACCTGTATCCCATAAACCTACTTGTAGAACACATTGAGAACACCTGGATCTAACACTTTCCTATCCAGATGGTCCCAAGGCCACTTTAGGTTTTGGACTGTTCTAATCTCTTCTCTAGTCCATCTTCTTAACCCCTGGACCATTCTACTGGTGTGTCCATCCCTAGAGATAGCTGTTGGGAGTATAGTAAATAAAATGATCTTAGATATAAAGACTGGGGTGACCAGCTGCCAAAGCACAAGTGCCCCTGCGGGCCGGCTGGGTTGGGATGTGGGGAAAGAAGGGAAAGAAGAAGGGCTGAGGGTCAGTAACTGGCTCCCTTTGCAGACACATCTCAATGAAGAACCATGAGGAAACCTAGATTTCTATCTAAATTATAACTTGGACTTTTAAGTCATGAAAATATATTAATGAAAATATGACATTTTATTTAAGAGGTTTTTAGCTTGATTTATAATTTTTAAATATTCAGAAAAATGGTTTATAGACCTCTATTTATGCTCTCCTCTGGGCTCCACAAATGTTAGAAGTGAGTCTGCTTCCAGATATTAGGACGGTGAAGGAGAGGAAAGGTGTAAAGAAGAGGGCAGAGTAGGGCTCTGTCTCAAGAACTGGAGACTCCAGAAAGGTGGGAGGCAGTTGGTGCCCAATTTTCTATGTAATAAATCCTCCAATTCTTTGACTCTGAGTACTAATGATGGATGTTTTTTCAATCCTCTCATGTGGTCTCTGTTCCAGGTATCATAGTAGAAGCAACTGAAAACTGTACATTTTTTTCTTTTTTTTTCTAAGATTTCTTTTTATTTATTTATATATCCCCTCCCCCCTGCTGCTTGTGCTGCTGTGTTCATTTTTGCTTTTGTGTTTTTCCGTGTCTGCTTACCTCCCCCTGCTGTGTCAACTCACTGCACAGTGGCCTGCCTTCACCAGGAGGCCCGGGAACCGAACCTGGGGCCTCCCATGTGGAGCCCAACCAATTGAGCCATAGCCAGTTCCCGACATTTTTTTTCTTAATATGGTTCTACATGCTTTATAATAAATTTCCTCCCAAATTTAGGGACTACATTTTCTTTCAGTTTTAGTTGTTGATGTTAATAATTTTCCTCTTCTAAGGCCCTCATGAATATTTAGTGAGACGTTGGAATGATTACTTTGGGAGTTTCTGGGAAATCACCATTATGAACTGGATTGCTTAATAGCTTGTAATATTTATATTCATAAACAGTGGTTACCATTAACGTTTGTGCAGAGAGACTGACTTTAGGAGCCAATTCAATCTACCTTTATAATGTAATGTAATGTTTCTAAATGAAGGACAACAGATAAGCCTCTCTGCTAAAGCAGATAATGGAATTTTGTATTTGCCAGTTGTGCCCTTGAAGGAAGTAACAGGCGGTAAAATAGTTAAAATCAACTGTATATTTTGGTATGCTAAGAGGTATTTCTGACTGAAGTTGCATAACTTCAATACTTTTACTGGTTTCTGTGATTAGAAAATAATTCTATTTGAGTTTGTTTGTAACACTGCTGTAGTTGATTTCAAATATTAAGTTTTTTCTGTAAATATTTTATAGCATTCTTATTTTTATGCAACACATATTTACTGCATGCTTACTATATGCCAGGTACTGTTTTAATTGCTGTAATATAATGGTGAATAGTAGCACTGAGAGTAGATTGGGTTTCATCTTTATTTAGTAAACTTATAAAACTTGAGTTATTGATGAGTGTAAGATGAGTTTTATTGCAAAAACTTAATCACAACCCTATCCATTTCTTTTTGCTAAATTACAATGGACAGAGGTTGTGCTCCTATTCTTGTTACTAAATCATAAAATATAAAACACTAGCTTTGGCCACACTTTTCCTCTTTTCCAGAAACTCTCAGTTGTTTCACATTGCCTACTTAATTATAAAGTTCTCATTCTAGGACCCAAGACTTTTCATAACAAGCCACCGATTTCCTTTGCTCACTCCCATCCTTATGCATCCTGTGCCATAGAAAATTTGGACCACTTGCTGTTTCCTGACGGTGTCTATACTTTCCTCACTTGGAGCCTGTGCTCATGCAATTCTCTTCCACTAGAGGCTGTCCCTTAGATCTTCCCTTCCTGAAAGCTTGGTCATTCTCAAACCCTGTCTCAAGCATGACCTTCTCCACGAAGTCTTTCCTGGTCCTCTTCATTGGCTCTGATCGTTCCCTCTGCTGGAACTTCATGACACCTTGTCTATCTTCTCTTTAAAAACATGAATATTGTCTTTTATTGTAGTAACCGTTTTCTGATCTGATCTCTGTTTGAAGGTAGAATCTAGCTTACACTCTTTTGTATTGTTTTAATGCCTAATACATATTTGAATGTATGCTGTGATGGAGAGCAATATGAGATGAGCAAGGAGAGAACACTTATTTGAGGTCTTTTTTGGAAGACGTGTTCATGCCCAACACCACAATTGCAAGCTGTTTACTTCCAAAACGGTTCATAGAATCTCTTCAAAACAAAATATATGTTTCAAAGTAGAATATGAAATTAGCTGTTGAAAGAAATATGGTTAAAAATTACCACTGTGCTGGTTTAATATTCTGTATCTGTAAGATGCTTTCAAAGTTAAGATCATATATGTTGTCTAAACAGGGGCACTTTGGGCAGTGAAAGAGATGTGCTAGCAATCATAACCTAGGAAAACAAAAACCAAGACTGTCACATGCAATCTAAGAACTGTTAACACCCTATTGAAAGTACGTTCATATTTTTATCACCTATTTTCTCTAAGTTAGATGTTCTGTTTATCCTTCTTAACACAGCTCCGTTGTGCAACTATTTTTTCTCAAAAACCTAGAGAAACTCGCTTGTCTGTTTAAAATCGTCTTTGAAAGATAAGCACTTTATCCTCAAGGTTGAGGCATGAACAAACATAAGGGTGAAAGCAAACATGGACAAAGTAAACTTACTAATATTGCAGTAATGGAAGAACTTCTAACATTGTTATAAAGATTGTGGTTACCAGAGGGTCTGAGGGGAGAGAAAGGAAATTGCTCTAGCTAGAAATTCTAGCACAATATTGAATAACAATGATGACAGTGGCCTCCTTGTTTTGTTCCTAATCTCAGCAGGAAAGTTTTCAATCTTTCACCATAGAGTACAATGATAGCTGTAGGTTTTCCATGTATGCACTTTACCAGATTGATAAAGCGTCCTTCTATTCCTACCTTTTAGAGTGTTTTTTATCAAGAAAAGGTGCTGTATTTCATCAAATGCATTTTCTGCATCAATCCAGAGGCTTATGTGATTTTTCTTCTTCAATATATCAATGTGGTTTATTACACGAATTGATTTTCTTGTGTTGAACCACCCTTGCATACCTGGGATAAAACCCAATTCATCATGGTGTAGAATTCTTTTAATGTGCTTTTGGATTCTGTTTGCAAGTATTTTGTTGAGGATTTTTGCATCTATATTTGTTAGAGATATTGGTCTATAATTTTCTTTTTATGTAGGATCTTTATCTGGTTTTGATATTAGGGTGATGGCTTCATAGAATGAGTTTGGTAGCATTCTTTGTTGTTCAGTTTTTGGGAAGAACTTGAGCAAGACTGGTTAGGTCATCTTTGAATGATTGGTAAAATTCACCTGTGAAGCCATCTGGTCCCAGGCTTTTCATCTTTGGAAGTTTTTGATGCTGTTTCAATTTCTTCACTTATGATTGTTTTGTTGAGGTCTTCTCTTTTTTATACACACAGTGTAGGTGGTTCGTGTGTTTCTAGAAATTTGTCCATCTCCTCTACATTGTTTAGTTTTTTGGCATACATTTTTCATAGTATCCTCTTATGATCTCTCTCATTTCTCTGGGGTCAGTGGTAATGTCCTATCATTTCTGATTTTATTTATTTGTGTCTTCTTTTTTTCTTTCAGTATAGTGAAGGGTTTGCCAATTTTGTTGAACTTCTCAAAGAACCAACTTTTGGTTTTGTTGATTATTGTTCTTTTGTTCTTGATTTCATTTCTTTCTGCTCTGATCTTTTCTATTTCTTCCCTTCATCTTGGTTTGGGATTAGTTTGCTATTCTTTTTCTAGTTTCTCCAGGTATGTGGTTAAATCTTCAAGTTTAGCTCTTCTTTTTCAATGCAAGCATTGAGGGCTATAAATTTCCCTCTCAACACAGCTTTTGCAGTATCCCAGAGGTTTTGATATGTTGTGTTCTCATTTTCATTCATCTCAAGATATTTGCTGAATTGTCTTGCAATTTCTTCTTTGACTCACTGATTATTTGAGTGTATTGTTTAATCTCCACATATTTATGAATTTTCCCTTTCTCAATCCATTATTGATTTCCAACTCCATTCCATTATGATCAGAGAAAGTGTTTTGTATAATTTCAATCTTTTTAAATTTATTGAGATTTGTCCTGTGACCCAAAATATGGTCTGTCTTGAAGAAGGATCATGGGCACTTGAAAAGAATGTATATCCTGTTGCTTTGTGGTGCAATGCTCTATAGATGTCTGTTAGGTCAAGTTCGTTTATCATATTATTCAAGCTCTCTGTTTCTTTATTTATCCTCTCTCCAGATATTCTATCCAATACTGAGAGTGGTGTACTGAAGTCTCCAATTATTATTGTAGAGACATCTATTTCTTCCTTCAGTCTTGCCAGGGTGTGCCTCATGTACCTTGGGGCATTCGGGTTAGGTGCATAAATATTTAGTATAGTTATTTCTCCTTGGTGAATTCCCCTTTTTATTAATATATAATGACCTTCTTCATCCCTTATAACGGTTTTGCATTTGAAATTTATTTTATCTGATATTAGTATCACTACTCCAGCTGTTTTTTGGTTACCGATTGTATGGAATATCTTTTTCCAACATTTCACTTTTAACCTGGTTGTGTCCTTACATCTGGGGTGGGTCTCTTGTAGACAACATATGATGGCTCATATTTTTTTTATCCACTCCATCAGTCTATGTCTTTTGATTGGGGATTTCAAGCCATTAACATTCAATGATATTAATGTAAAGGCATTATTTACCTTGTCCATTTTCCTTTGGCTTTCTGTTATCACAGCTTACTATTGTCTGTCCTTTTACCCTTTAATTTACCCTTCCTAATAGTATGCATTTCTACACTCTCCTCCAAGTCTCTCACCCTTGTTTTATCCTTTCAGGCTCCAGCACTCCCTTTAGTATCTCTTGTAATTCTGGTCTTTTGGTAGCATACTCAGTTTTGTTTTTCTCTGAAGACTTTAAACTCACCCTCATTTTTGGAGGACAGTTTTTACAGATACAGAATTTTTGGCTGGCAGTTTTTCTCTTTCAGTGCCTCAAATACATTATACGGCTTTTTTCTCACCTCCATGGTTTCTGATGAGAGGTTGGCACTTACTCTTATTGAAATTCTCTTGTATGTGATCCTTTTCTTTTCTCTTGCTGCTTTCAGAATCATCTCTTTATCTCTGATATTTGTCATTCTGAATAGCAGGTGTTGGGGTAGAATAAATCTCTTCAGATTTATTCTGTTCAGGATGCATTGTCCTTTTTGGCTATTGATATTTATGTCTTTCATAAGGTTTGGAAAGATTTTGGTCATTATTTTCTCAAATATTTTTCTGCCCATTTTCCATTCTTGTCTTCTTCTGGGACACCAATAATGCCAATGTTTGTGCGTTTTGTGTTGTCATTCAATTCCCTGAGACTCAGTTCCATTTTTTCCATTCTTTTCTCTTTCTGTTCTCATGTCTTTTTCAGTCCAGATGTTCTGTCTTCAAAATCACTAATTCTGTTCGAGCAATCTAATCTGCTCTTATGTGCCTCTAATGTATTTTCCTCTCCCCCATGAGATGGCACCCTTGTCTTTTTGCTTGTTGTTTTTGCTCATTGTTTCTGCTTGTTGTCTGTTTGTTTTTTGTTTTTTAGGAGGCACCAGGAACCAAACCCAGGACATCCCATGTGGGAGACGGATGCTCAACTGCTTGAGCCACATTCGCTCCCTGCTCATTTGTTTTTGCTCATTGTCTGCTCATTGCTTTGCTTGTTGTCTTGCTTGTTGGTTTTGCTCATTCTCTCCTCATTGTTTTTGTTTGTTTGTTCATTGTCTGCTTGTTGTCTCTTCACTGTTTTTTCTCATTGTCTGCTTGTTCTTTGTTTGTCTTCTTTAGGAGACATCAGGAACTGATCCCAGGACCTCCCATTTGGGAAGCAGGTGCTCAACTGCTTGAGCCAAATCTGCTCCCCCTTAATGTATTTTTTTAAAATATGGAATGCTTCACGAATTTGCATGTCATCCTTGTGCAGGGGCCATGCTAATCTTTTCTGTATCATTCCAATTTTATTATTGTGCTGCCAAAGCGAGCATCCCTTAATGTATTTTTTATCTCATCCATTGTATCTTCATTCCCATAAGGTCTGTTATTTTTCTTTGCAGGCTTTCAAATTGTTCTTTATGCTCACCCAGTGTCTTCCTAATATCCTTTATTTCTTTAGTCAAATTTTCTTTAAATTCTTTGAATTGATTTAGGAGATTGGTATGATTATCACTGTCTTAAATCCTATATCTCTTCAGGATATTTGGATTGTTCCTTTGGTTGGGCCATCTCTTCCTGTTTCCTAGTATGGCTTGTAAGTTTTTGCTGATGTCTAGGCATCTGAACATGTTGGTGAATTTACTCTGGTGGTCAATTCTTCTCTCTTGCCTATTGTTTTTTTTTTTTTTTCACAGCTCTTCTTTGATATTTGGCTCAACTTATTCTATGTCTTTAAAACTGCCCAGGTTAAGTTATCAAAATCAGGCCAGGAACACACTAATAGGGGACAAATTTTCTCATAGGGGTTAGGCTACAAACAGAACTGAAAATAGTTTTTATCCGTGCAATTTCCAGTCAGAAGATGGCACTTGTCAGTGCACCTTTCCATGGAGGTATTTTGGTCTCAGCTTTCATGTGTTCTTTTGTTGAATCTCCAGAGTAGAGATTCATAGCAGGCTCTGCAGACTGAATTCACTGAAGAAAAGCCCCCTGACTCCCCTCCCTTTTCCCTTGAAAGATCTGACAGGAAAGATGATGTCTGTTCCCCTCTAGTCAGTTGCTGTGAGCCAGGGGTTTTACTCCAGCTTAATATCTTGGCCACCACAGAGGCTTGCTAACTCATGTTTGTTGTTTCATGTCCTTCATCTTTCTGTTCCTAACCCTCCTAGGAGTTGTGTAGCACTGTCCTGGTCTGCTGACCCCCAAAACAGTTCCCACTGACAGCTTTTGTTTTTCTCCATTTTAAAAAAAAAATTTATTATATATCCCCCCCTTTCTGCTTGTTCTCGCTGTGTTGATTTTTCTGCGTTCTTCTGTGTCCACTTGTCTCCCCGCTGCTGCAGTGACCCGCCGAGTCAGCTTACCGTGCAGCTGCTCTGCCTGCTCGCAGGTGGCCTTGCCTGCTTGCGGGCGGCTTGTCCTGCTCACAGGCGGCTTGTCCTGCCTGCGGGGGCTTGCCCTGCCATGGTGGCTTACCTTCTCAAGGTGGCCTGCCTGCTCAAGGAGGCCCTGGGAACCGAACCCGAGGCCTCCCACGTGGCAAACCAGTGCCCCACCAATTGAGCCACAGCCAGCCAGCCTCTCTCCATTGTTTTTGTGAGGGGATTAAGTCTTGCTAGTTTGTCTGATGGTATCTTCCCACAATCCCCCTGAATATAAACTTTTTGTTCTTTTGTTTATTTTTTTATTTTTTTTAAAAGATGCTTTAGATTACATAAATATCATATTGAAAATACAGGGAGCTTCCTCTATACCCCAACCCCTCCCCTTCCTATACTTTCCCCCATTAACAACATCTTTCATTGGTATGGTATATTTGTTACAATTTATGAATGCATATTGAAATTTTGCTACTAAGCACAATCTATACTTTACATTATGGTTTACACTTTTCACCACACAATTTTATAGGTTGACAAAATGTGTAATGGCTTATATCCATCATTGCAATATCATACAGAACAATTCCAATGTCCCCAAAAATACCCCATGCCACACCTATTCTTTCCTGTCCCTCCCTTCAGAACCTGTGGTGACCACTGTCTTTATATCAATTTTACAAGTTCTTCCATTACTAGAAAAATAATAAGCCTACTTTGGTCTATAGTTACATTCCCAATTTATGTTTGTTCATTCCTCATTCTTGAGGACTTTGGAATGGCGATGTCCACTCTGTTTCTGATTGACAGGGGGCTTAGATCCCATGAGGCAGATGGGTAGAATTGCCTTGCTTAAAGTTGTAGATACTCTGTTTTTTGGGGCATGGGATTGCCCATCATCATCCTTTTGTTAATTGTCTTGGGTAAGTCTGATGAACTGGAGAATAGGTGTTGGCTGGAACTCTACTGAGATTCAGGGCAAAACCAGTATATGAACAGCCTGAAGATTGAAGACTCTAGGACAAATGATTAATGAGTATAGTGCTAATTATAGGTTCAAATAAAAGGGAATAAAAACCATGTGTAGGAAAATTATAAATGAGTCTAAGACTGATACATTGGGAAGATAGGTTATCATATATTTCAAGGTAAGGATCACCGATGGGGTACCAATTTTCTGGGGTTGTCTGCCCTGCCTATAGTGTCTAGTTGTCTCTAGAACCCTCAGGAGCACCTCTGCTTGAGGCATTGCTTACTGTGGCAGTCAGTGAGATCATCCTGAGATGTGCTTAAGTGTAACCTCTGAAATGAACCCCTGACTCACTTTGAAATCTCTTAACCATAAAAACTCATTTGTATTTAATATTTCCCCCTTTTGGTATAGGTCTTTTTCCAAATGTATCACTAGTTGGCACTTGGTAATAATCCTTCAGTGCCAGGGAGGATCATCCCCGGGAGTCATTTCCCACATCAGGGGGAAGGCAGTATGTTTATATGCTGAGTTTGGCTTAGAGAGAGTACACATTTAAGCAACAAGGAGGCTTTCAGGGGGTAACTCTTAGGTAATATATATTTCTAAGCTAAGTTTCAATTTTACAAGAACAAGAATCATAAGAACAAGCATCAATATCAAGGGCTTTGAGTACTGGCCTTTCTCTAAGCCAAACACAGTATGTAAATGCACTATCTTCCCCCCAGCATGGGCCATGACTCCTGGGAATAAGCCTCCTTGGCACCAAGGGATTATTACCAAGCGCTGACTAGCAATGAATCTGGAAAAAGACCTTGACCAAAAGGGGGAAATATTAAATACAAATGAAGTTTTTTTTTAACAAATCAATTTTATTGATATATATTAATAAAGCATACCTTTCATCCAAAGTGCACAATCAATGGTACTTGGTATAATCACAGAGATGTGCGTTTATCACCCCAATCATCTAAAGGATTTCACCATTTCAGCAATAATAATAACAAAAACCAGACAAACAAACAAGAAAATTCCTTCCCTCTCAATCTTTGTTTCCCCTGCTGTACATAGATGCTATTTTCAGCTATTCTTGCACAATTATTTATTTGTTTATTAAGTAGTTTCATTGATATATATTGATATATGTACCGTAAGATCTATCCAAAGTGTATAATCAATGGCTTTTAGTATAATCACAATGTTGTACATTCATCATCTTGAATATTTTAGAACAATTTCATTACTCCTAAAAGAAAGACTCCACACCCCTTAGCATTCCTTCCTCAGCCATAAATAAACACTAATCTAATTTCCTCTTTATAAATTGATTTATATTTACAGTCTATATAAATAGAATCATACAATATGTAGTACTTTGTATCTGGCCTCTTTCACATGGTATAATGTTGTTTTTTTTTTTTCTCTATTAACATTTTGTAGTATTAACCTACATTTGTTCAGCTTTAAAGAAAAATGGTCTTATATATGCAATTTTACTCATATTCATATTTCACATAATATATTTATATTTCACATAATATATTTATTTCATAATAGGGCAGTCATACAGTATGTGTATAGCTTGCTTCACTCAACATAATGTCCTCCAGGTTCATTCATGTTGTCATATGTTTCATGACTACATTTATTCTTACTGCTGCATAATATTCCATCATGTGTATACTCCACAATTTGTTTATCTAACAAATGAGTTTTTATGGCTTAAGGCTTCAAAGTGAGTCAGAAGGTTGTTTCATAGTTTATGCTTATGCACGTCTAGGCAAGATCTTATTGACTGCCACTGTAAACAGTGCCTCAAACAGCAGGGTCCTGAGGGCTCTAGAGACATCTAGACACTCTAGGCAGGGAAGACAATCTCAGGAATTTGGTACTCTGTCAATGGGCCTTACTTTGGAATATATACTTCCCAATGTAATAGAGTTAGACTCATTTCTAACTTCCCTACACATGGCTCTTCTGCCCCTTTTATTGGAAACTATAATTAGCACTATACCTGTTAAATGTATGTCCCAGAGACTTAAATTTTTGGTCTGTTGATATGCCAGTTGAGCTCTGAATCTCAGCAGAGTTGCAGCATATACTGTCAAGTTCATCAGACTCAACCAGGACAACTAATAAAAGGATGATGATGGACAATGCCCATCCCAAAAAGCAAAGGGTTTCTACAACTGCAATCAAGACAGTTCTACCCATCTGTCTCCATGGGATCTAAGTCCCATCTCCATCAGAGGCAGGGTGAGCATTACCATCCCCAAATCCTCAGTACTGAAGAATGAACAAACTTAAGAGGGGAAAGCAACTATGGACTAAAGTAGACTTATGATTATTCTAGCAATGGAAGAACTTGTATCATTGATATAAAGGCAGTGGCCACCAGAGGTTCTGATGGGAGAGTGAGGGAGGAATAGGTGCAATAGGGGGCATTTTTGGTACATTGCAATTGTCCTGCATGACATTGCAATGCTGGATACAGGCCATTATACATTTTGTCAAAACCTATAAAATTGTGCAGGGAAAAGTGTACACTATAATGTAAACTATAGACCTTGGTTAGTACAATGCTTCAATATGTGTGCATCAATTGTAACAAATGTACCACACTAATGGGAGTTTAATATTTTCTTTTGTTTATTTTTAAATTTTCAAAGTTTTTTTTTCTGCTTACTTTTTTAATTAGAGAAGTTTAAAATAGAGTTCCCATATAACACCTTCTTCCCCCATTATTAACACCTTGCCTTAGTGTGGAACATTTGCTACAATTCATGAAGTAATAATATTTTAATTGTTCTATTAATTATATTCCATGGTTTACATCAGGGCTCCCTGTCTGTGCTGTATAGTTCTATGTTTGCTCTTTAAACGTTTGTTCTACTAACACATATACAACCTAAAATTTCCCCTTTTAACCACATTCAAATATATACTTCAGTGCTATTAATTACATTCACAATGTTGTGCTAGAATCACCACTATCCATAACCAAAACTTTTCCATCATCCCAAATAGATACTCTGTATTAATACAATTTAAGCACTAACACCCCATTCCCTATACCTACCCTAGTCCCTGGTAATGTAGTAATATATTCTAGACATTGCAATGACAGATATAGGCCATTTTATATCTTCCCATAATCTGCAGAATTGTGTGGGAGAGAGTGTAAACTACAGTATGAACTATGGTCCATGCTCAGTGGCAATGCCCCGGGATGTGTTTATTAATTGCAATGAATATGCCACACCAATGAAGGATGTTGTTTATATGGGAGAGTGTGGGAGGTGTAGGGAGATGGGCATATGGCAATCCCTATATTTTTTGTGTAACATTTATATAATCTAAGTATCTTTTTAAAAATAAAATATATATTTAAAAAATATATATTCTAGTTTATGACTCTATGAATTTGCTTATTCTAATTATTGCAAATACATTGGATTGTACAATAATTGTCCTTTGGTAGATGGCTTACTTCACTCAACAAGATGTCTTAAAGATTTATGTATGTTGTCACATGCATCAGAACTTCATTCTTTTATATAGTTGAATAATATTCCATTACACACACACACACACCACATTTTGTTTATCCATTCATTGGTTAATGGAAACTTGGGTTGCTCCCACCTTTTGGAAATTGCAAATAATGCCGCTGTGAAAATTGGTGTGCAGACATCTATCCAAGTCCCTGTTATATACCTACAAGGGGAATTGCTGGGTTACATGGTAATTCTATATATAACTTTCTGAGGAAATGCCAAAATATCTTTCACAGTGGCCACACCATTTTCCAGTCCCACCAGTAATTAATTAGGGTTCCTATTTCTCCACATCATCTCTAACACCTGGAATATTTTTTTAATAGTAGCCATACTAGTAGGTATGAAATGATACCTCATTGTGGCTTTGATTTACATTTCCCTAATGGCTAATGATGTTGAGCATCTTTTCATGTGCTTTTTGGCTATTAGTATATCTTCCCTGGAGAAATTTCTAGTCAGGGTTTTGCCCATTTTTAATTGGGTTGTTTATGTCTTTTTGTTGTTGAGTTGTGAGATTTTATTTGCAGATTCTGTATATTAAATACTTATTAATATCAAAGTTGTTTACAATAGCACCAAGGACTGTGCCAAGCACATATTTGTTGTAAAGAGTACGATAGGTGTTTTGTTTTTTTTTTAAGATTTATTTATTTTTTTTATCCCCCATCCCCATTGTTTTGTGCTCACTGTCTGCTCCCTGTGTGTTCTTCTGTGTCTGCTTGTCCTCTCTTTAGCGGCAATGCAAACCGATCCTGGGACCTTCCAGAGTGGACAGAGGCACTCGATCTCTTGCGCCACCTCAGCTCTCTGGTCTGCTGCATCTCTTATTGTCTCTCTTCTGTGTCTCTTTTTGTTGCATCATCTTGCTGCACCAGCTCTCCGTGCAGGCCAGTGCTCCTGTGAGGGCCAGCACTCCTGCACGGGCCAGCCCTTCGTGTGGGCCAGCTCTCTACTTGGGCCAGCTCACCAGACAGGCCAGCTTGCCTTTCACATGGAGGCCCCAAGAATTGAACCCTGGACCTCCTATATGGTAGATGGGAGTCCAATTGCTTGAGCCACATCCGCTCTCCATGATAGGTTTTTAGAGTTAATTTAGTTCCAGGAGAATGGATCTGAAATTGGCTGATGAATATGTTAGAGTCTCAAAGATAGAGTCCATTATTTCAACAGCATGGCCATTTACATGTCCAGGTTATTCTGGGTAGATATGGTGTCATGAAGAGAGATTGGAGGGCAGTTTCTTAGAGAAGAGAATAGGACACATACGTCCTTTCTTATCCTCAAGAATGAGGAGGCATCCATGCCAACTCTGCTAAGTCATTTTTTAAAACTCTCTTTGAATCACTATATTCTATTCCTTTTAGTATCCCCAGAAAGTAGTAGGCAACTAATTTATACAGAAGGCTCTAGCCTTATCTGAACATGAATGATAATTGTATTTCATCTGGAGCTCAGCATTCTGGAGAGTACCACAGGGCAAACCAAATAGATAGTATCTCACTTTACAACAGAGATTCTTTAATATGTTCAGATGGAGTATCTAGATAACAAAGTGGCTTTTGTGGCCCACCAAAAAAGGTTTGGGGTTTGTCTTTCTCAAGCCACACTACCTAGGAGGTAGGGATGGGTTACAATGTCGGAAATGTTATTTCTCCATTTTTTTCTCCACCATAGAAATTGCTGACTCTCTCATCTTTTTTCTAAGTTTCTTCCAAATATTTCAGGAAATTCTCTGAGCATATTTCAAGTGTTTCAGGAACAAGTTTCTAAACTTTCATGACCATTCAACATTTTCCTCTGCTCTAGTTCTGGATCCCTTTTGTGATGTTGATTGCTGCCTCAAATTCCTGGTGCCTACTATTATAAATGTGATTGTCAGAGTTCAGGCCACTGCCTGCCAGTGATCCCCAAAATCAATGTTACCCAGAAGCATGATTTCAAAGTTTGTCTCTTTCTTACACAGCAAGTATCAACAGAATCAGCTGTACTCAGTCCAGGCTAATAGCAAAGGCATCAGACAGAAGAGGCAAGAGTGGAGGAAGTAGCATTAATTCAACCAGTTAATCAGGGCTTCTGGAGAGTTATTGTCAATACGCACTGAACAATTGAAACTAGACCCCTTCTTTATGGATTGATGAAAGAGCACATAGACATTAAAACAAATATTACTTGTAGTGGTGGCAACCTTTTCTTTTTAAAACAGTGAACAATTTAATATACTATTGAAATATAATTTAATTATGCATTTCCAGTAGGAGAATTTTTTCTGACTTCTTCAATTGAAAACAAGGATTATTTGTAATCACTTAATTCACAATCATAATTCTTAATTGCATTTTTCTTTGGAAAGGATGAAAATCAACACAATTAGGTTAGACAATAATTAAACATTTTTAAAAATCCTTTCTATTAGTTTAGTCTGTCCTAATTTGGATCCATAGTCTTTCTTTTCCAAAATCAAATTAGGTATTGTACATAGTACTGTACATATTTGAAAACATTTATCATTTATATGCTTGGTTTTGTCTCAATGTGGAGACAACTTTAGAACTGAAAAGGAACTCAAGAGAATTGACAGACATTATTCTTTATGAAATACTATATTATGATTTTTAAAATGTTTTATTTCTTGAGAATACTAACTGTGAAATGATGTGAAAACAAAACTGAAAAATCTGATAAATAGACCAACGGGATCTATACTCTCAAAAGCTTTCTATTCTTTTCATCATCAACGTCTTACATAATTTGGGGAAATGTTATATTTTCATAATATCTTGTATGCTCTGATAGCAAATATTAAACATTCAGCATAATTTATAATGTAAATATGTATTAGCATATTAAAAACATTTACATCCAAATACTTGGTAGGATTTTTTAAAAATAATGAATTTGGTGTAAAGTTGCTTTTTTATGGAAATGCCTCTAACTTTACATTTTCATTCCATCTATAGAGTTTTCTATCTTTATAAGATATTGAAGTTATTTTTTAAGGAAAAATAGAGAAGTAGCTTGTGAATAGAGCAAACTAAGCTTACTAGTCTCATGTAAAAAAGCAGAAAAAGTTATTTGTGTCTGTTTATATTGCTTCCTTTTTTGTTGCCTTTGTGCCTGTATAGGGTGACTGAAAGGCCCAAGAAGAAGAAGCGCAATCCTTCTTTAAATTGGAGCCAGCAACTCTTGTATTTATCTGTTCTTTTTAGACAGTCACTTCAAAACAAAAGAAAAATACCCCAAACAACAAAAAACTGTACATTTTAACATAAAATAAATTATGAGCCATTAAAAACAGCCAAAAAACAGCCAAAGAGGTGCTGATGTAAAGTACCAGAAGTCAGTTGGCTTTTATAAAGGTAATTATTTGGGGGTAGAAGCTTACAGTTACCAGGCCATAAAGCATTAGTTACTTCCCTCACCAAAGTCTGTTGCCACGTGTTGGAGCAAGATGGCTGACAATGTCTGCAAGGGTTCAGGCTCCTTCTTCATCTCTTGGCTCCATGGTTCCAGCTTCTTGCAATATCAACTGTAGGCTGGGTTAAGTCTCATCTCTCTCCCGGTGCTCATTTCTCTCTGGGCTCAGCTGCTCTGTTCTTTCTACAAGGTCAGCTGTAGATTATCAGGCTCTCTCTCTTCCTGGGGCCTCTGCCATGTCTATGGAGCTGTCTCTATTCTTCTGTGTTCTTCTCCCATGTGTTTATTTCCAAGGGTTCCAATCAAAGCCCTAGTCATAATTTAATCAAGTAAAAATGAAACCTCTGAATTCAAAATAATCTAAGGGTATCAGTAGCCCAGAGGAACAGACCAGTTTACAAACATAATCAGTATTTCCTTTCGGAAATTTAATCAATCATATCAAACTGCCACACAGCCATTAGTGGAAAGAAGTTGGGAAAGTAAAGTACCTGATTGGGACTGAAATAATAATTCTAGTAATTAATTCAAGCCTATGAGTAAATACACATTGATATTACTTGTCTTTGAAGTATTTTCAATATTAGACTGCTCCCTGTTGGAGCTAAATTGAACTTGCTAAGTTTTAATAAAGCTGGAAGTTAAAAAAAAAAAAAAGAGGAAGAAGAGCATGTAGAGTTGGTACTAAGGCAGTCCAAAATTTAGATGTCAAGTAAATGAGGATGAGGATGCATCAGTAAAGGATATTTCATTGGGATTTCCATTGAGAGTGGGAAAATACCAATGGTGTGCTGTCACAGAATTAGAAGGAGGGATTGGTCAACTCAATTTCTATTGAGAAGTTGAGCAAATAAAGGTAAAATATCATCATTTAGATGTGATAGCATGGAAATTATTGATGATTTTGATGAGCAATTTTAAAGAACAGTGGGGATAGAAGCCATATGGGAATAGATTAAGAGTAAAAGCTATATGAGAAAACAGAAAGGATAGAAACCCATTTTTGTATTTTTTTTTCAACAAGGGAACTGAAAAATGGGTCAGTAAGTGGACAGGAATGAGGTCGAGTTAATATGAAGGTGTAAATATATGTGTTGTTAATGCAAAAGGGAATGTTTGCCTGCTGCTGCTGCTGATCCAGTAGACAAAGTTAAGTTAGAGATTCATTAGGGAGTGGACAACTTCAGAGAGAAGGTAGGAGTAGGTAGGGACCCCGAGGACAAGCAGAAAGATTGGGTTTTGATAATAGTGAGGACATATCATCTTTTGAATCAGGAGGTGGGTCAGAGAGAATAGGTGCAAATTCAGTTTGGTTTGTAGTTATGGTGGTGGTAAAATGGCAAAATCCTTGTCTCATGGCTTCCTTTTTCTTTCATTGAGATATGAGATTAAGCCAGGTTTAAAGGCCCCTTTCTAAAGTCTGAAGCAGAATCCTCACCATGAGGTTATCTGTAAATTCAATGAGAATGCATTCAATTTCTTTCATTTTTTAAAAAGCAGTTTTAAGGGCCTACCATAAGCCATGAACTATATCAAGCTCTGCAGATAGAAAATTAATAGGACATATGTCTATCTTTCTGATAGTAAATTCAAGGGTACAAAAAAGGATTTAGGCATATAGAGTTAGAATTCAGTAGGCTTTATTTCCTTCTGGGTTCTTGACCTGAAAATAAAGTCTACCATTGGCAAGAGATTGACGGGTGTCCTAGTCAAGTTCCTTTTGATCACAAGTAATCAAGAACACCTCAAGATATTTTAAGCCAAAGTAGTGGAGATTATTAGTATGCATCTAGGAGGCAGATAGTGCAAAGAACCCTAGAGCAGGAATGCTTTGATGGAAAGCTGTTAGCAACCCAGGTTGTGTTTCCCTCTGTCTGTTTCTGCTTCTCTTCTTTACCTCTCTCACACTGGCTTTTGCAGCTTCTCCACCAAAATGGCCATCTCACAGCTTGAAAGTTTATGTCTCTACTTAAGAGTTAAACCCAAAATGATTAGCTTTTACTAAAACCCAATTTTAAGTTTCTGAGAGAGAGATTCTGATGAACTCTTTTCAGGATAGGTGGCTATCCCCAGTCCAATCGACAGTGGTTAGGGGATTTGGGACACACGACACAAACACTATGAAGGGCAGAGGGAAGGCAGTTCTTAGGGAAAGAGTGTCATATCAGCCCGACAGTTGCCCCAAAAGGTGTCTACTACAGTTAGTCTTTGGTTATGTACTTGTGGTCTGAAAAAAATGGGCTTCTTCTTAGCATGGTTAATTTCATACTTGCATGATACTTTATGATTTTATAATAGCTTACCCTTCACAATAACATTGTAGTTATTCTTTATCTCTTGGTTCTTGGAGTTAAAATCCTGCATAGTTGCAGTTATATGCTATTGTATGAGTTCTTCCAATTGGGTTTTCGTTTGCTTTGTGTAGGCCTCAACTTTTCTTTGCAGGGAGTTTGGGGCAGTATTGAAGGGAAGTGGTTACAGCTAGATCCAATCAGTATCACTTTATTCTGTGATTACCTTGCTGTTTCCCCCCTAGTTAGAAAGGAATACCTTTTCTCTCATTGAGAAAATCATTTCTTTAAAAATTATTTTTAACAGGAAGACTTTGTTTATGTATAAAGTTTAATTATGCCCCGTTTGGGTTTCTGCAGGCTTTTCTGATTGATTTAGAATCTTCGTCTAATTCTCATAAAGATACTGTCTCCTTTCTCTGAATAAAAACATTATGAAAACATTAAAGGTGACAGAGGATGTTTTCTGCCTGAATTACTCCTGGTATGTAGATCATCCTAAAATATAACATATAATCTTTTATTAGACCAAAATATAAAAAGTTTCTTCTTTGTAGTCATTAAGATATATATTTAAAAATACTGGATTCAGGATTAAAACTTGAAGAAAATTCATAAAGTTATCCAGTTTGGCAGTCAACCTTCTGTAATGATCTCTTCCTAATATAATTGTCTAGAGAGATAGATATGTACCTAAATCTCACCTTGTATTTCAGGGCTCCTTTGACTCTCCCTTCTACACTTAAGATGGCACAATTATCATCCACGTTTTCCTTTTTCTCCAATTATTTTTGGCTGGACAGGGAAATGCTAAGTTTAGTGTAGTGAGCAACACAAACTGAAGTAAACATATCAATGTTGTCAATCAGG
>PVKH010001901.1:0-11162 GCA_004027955.1 Chaetophractus vellerosus
AAAAAAAAAAAAAGATCTCAAATTAATAACCTAACTTCACATCCCAAGGAACTACAAAAGAACAGCAACATAAGGGGCCAGCCATAGCTCAGTGGATAGGGCGCCAGTTCACCACATGGGAGGCCCCGGGTTCGGTTCCCGGAGACCTCTCCAGGCGGGCAGACTGCCTTGAGAACAACAAGTGGCCGTGGGCTGGGCAGAGCCACCATGGGCAGGGCAAAAAGCCGCCACGGGCAAAAAGCCGCCCGCGAACGGAGCAGAGCCGCCTGCACAGTGAGCTGACTTGATGCGTCGCCGCAACAGGGGGAGACAGAGCAGACACAGAAGAACACAAAATGAACAGAGCAAGAGCAAGCAGAAAGGGGGTGGGCGGATATGTAACAAAACAAAACAAAAAAAGAACAGCAACATAAACCCAAAGTTAGTAGAAGGAAGGAAATAATAAAGATTAGAGAGAAATGAAATGGAGAATAGTCAAACAATTGAGAGAATCCACAAAACAAAAAGTTGGTTCTTTGAAAAAATCATTAAAATTGGCAAATCTTTAACCAAAATGACAAAGGGGAAAAAAAGAAAAGATGCAAGTAACTAAAACCAGGGAACAAAATGGTGATATCACTATTGACCTTACAGAAATAAAAAAGAATGTAAGAGCATACTATCAACAATTGTATGGCAACAACTTAGATCATCTAGATGAAATGGAAAAAATCCTAGAAATACACAAATGACCTAAATTGTCTCAAGAAGAAATAGAAAACCTCAACAAGCCTATGACAAGTACAGACAATGAATCAATCATGAAAAAACTTTCCACCAAAGAAAAGTACAGAGCCAGATGACTTAGCTGGTAAATTCTACCAAATATTTAAAGAAGAACTAAAAGCAGTTTTTCTTAAACTCTTAAAGAGAATTCAAGAGAAGGGAACAGTTCCTAATTCAATTTATGAGGCCAGCATTACCCCTATATCAAAATCTGATAAAGACATCACAAGAAAAGAAAAATATAATTTCCCTTATGAAAAAAATGCAAAACTTCTTAACAAAATACTACAAAACAGAATCCAACAGTATATTGAAAAGACTATTCACTATGACAAAATGAGATATATCCCAAGAATGCAAGGATGGTTCAAAGCTATGAAAACCAATCAAAGTAATATACTACATAAAAGAACAAAGGGAAAAAACTACACAATTATCTTAACAGACACTGAAAAAGCATTCAACAAACTCAAGCACCCTTTCTTGATAAAAACTCTTAGAAGGGGCCGGCTCGATAGCCCAGTGGATAGGGCGCCGGCATACCACATGGGAGGCCCTGGGTTCATTTCCCGGGGACCTCTCCTAGCGGGCAGACCGCCTTGAGAATGGCAAGCCACCATGGGCGGGCCAGAGCCACTGTGGGCAGGGCAAGAAGCTGCCATGGACATGGCAAGAGCCGCCACGGCAGGGCAGGTCGACCGCGGATGGAGTGCAGCCAGCCACCCGCGAACTGAAAGCCGGCCGTGAACGGACGCAGAGACCGCCCACAAGCGGGGAAAGCCGCGCCTGCGCAGTGACCACTCTCAGCGCGTCGCCGCAGCGGGGGGAAGGGGAGATATGTAATAAAATAATAAGTAAATCTTTAAAAACAAACAAACAAACAAAAAAACTCTTAGAAAACTAGGAATAGAATGGAACTTTCCAAAATGATAAAGGCCATTTATGAAAAACCAACAGCTAATATCATACTCAATTGTGAAAGACTGAAAGCCCTCCCCTTAAGATCAGGAACAAGACAAGGATGGCAGCTTTCACCATTGCTATTTAATATTGTACCAGAAGTTCTAGTCAAAGCAATTAGGCAAGAAAAAAGAAATAAAAAGTATCCAAACTGGAAAAGAAGTAAAACATCTCTATTGGCAAACAACATGGTCTTACATATAGAAAACCCAAAGGAATCCGTAAGAAAACTATTAAAGTTAATAAACAATTTCAGTAAAGTGGCAGGGTACAAGATCCTCACACAAAATTAACTGTGTTTCTATATATTAGCAATGAACAACCTGAAGAGGAGATTAAGTCATTTACAATAGCATCTAAAGGAGTAAAATATCTAGGAATAAACTTAACCAAGGATGTAAAAAACGTGAATACTGAAAACTACAAAGCATTATGAAAAGAAATTAAAGAAGACCTAAAGAAATTGCAATACATCCAAAGTCATGGATAGGAAATCTTAATATTGTTAGTATGTCACTATTACCTAAAGCAATCTACAAATTTAATGCAATCCCTGTCAAAACTCCAACAGCCTTTTTACCGAAATATGAAAAGCCGAACTTCAAATTCATACAGAACCACAAGGGGCTCTGAATAGCCAAAATCATTTTGAAAGACAACAAGTTTGGAGGACTCATGCTTCCCAATTTTAAATTGTGCTACTACAAAGCTACAGTATTCAAAACAGGGTGATACTGGTATAAACACAGACATCTAGACCAATGGAACAGAACTGAAAGTCCGGAAATAGACCCACACATCTATGGCCATTTGCTTTTTGACAAGGGTGCTAAGTACATACAATGGGGAAAGAATAGTCTTGTTAACAAAAGGTGCTCGAAAAACTGGATATCCACATGCAAAAGAATGACATTAGACCCCAACCTCATCCCATATACAAAAATGTAAGACTGAAATATAAGAGCTAAAGCTTTAAGACTCTTAGAAGTTTGCAAAGGAGAAAGTTTTTATGACCTGGGATTTGATAGTGGATTTTTAGATATGATGCAAAAAAAAGAAACAATAGATAAATTTGATTTCATCTGTGCATCAAAGGACTTTATCAAGAACGTGGAAAGGCAACCTACAGAATGCGAGAAACTAGTGGCAAAGAATATATTGGATAAAGGCTTACTATCTAAAATATATTTAAAAAACTTTTACAATGCAACAACAAAAAGACAAAAAAATAGTTTAAAATGGCAAAGGACTTGATTAGACATTTTTCAAGAAAGTTATACAAATGGTCAATAAACATATGAAAAGATGCTCAACATCATTAGCCATTAGGGAAATGCAAATCAAAACCACAACAAGATACCACTTCACACCCACAAGGATGGCTATTAAACAAAAACAACAACAGAAAATAAGTGTTGGAGAGAAATTGGAATTTTAGTCCATTGTTGATGGGAACATAAAATGGTACAGCTACTGTGAAAAGCAATATGGGGGCTCCTCAAAAAGTTAAACTTAGAGTTACCATATGGCCTGGCAATTCCATATCTAGGTATATAAACACCCAAAGAAGTGAAAGCGGGTCCAAACAGATACCTGTACACTAATGTTTATAACAGCATTATTCACAGTAGCCAAAAGGTGAAAACAATCCAAGTTTCCATCAGCAGATGAATAAACAAAATGTGGTACATAAGCACAGTGGAATATTATTTGGCCATAAAAAAGAATGAAGTTCTGAGAGATGCTGGAACATGGTAGAACCTCGGAAACATTATACTCAGTAAAATAAGCAAGGCGCATAGGGACAAATTTGTATGATTTCACTTATAAGAGGCATCTAGAAAAAGCAAATTCACAGAGAGAGAAGGTAGATTAAAGGTTACCAGGGAATGGGATGGAAGGGGGATAGCAGAAGTGTATGTTTGGTGGGTATGGAGAGAGTTTGTAAATAAAATTAATTTAAAAAATTCTTTATCATGTAAGTAATGTATGTTCACTGTAGAAATATTAGAAAACTAAACAAACAAAACAAAACCTTTACAAAAGGGAGTGAGCTGGAGGGAAAACTGCAGAGAAGTCTTAAGACGGCCCCTAGAAGCAAAAGCTGCTGAGTCCACTGCCTGTGCTCTGCAGAGGATTCCAAAGGATACTCTCCGGGCTTAGTCACACACTCTTCCCTCCTCCCTCACGCCCCACACCTGCAGCCACACTTCAAAGCCAGCGTTTTGTCATCAAATGGACTCAACCAGGCAGAGAATGGATATTTACTGGGTGTCTTTCAAGTGCCAGGCACTGTGCTAAGCACTGGGGATGCAAAGGTGAACAAAACAGATACAGTCTCTATTGTCGTGACAGACATTAAACAAATTATTACAAATAATTCCAAGTTGTCAAAGAAACACCTGGAGTCCAAGCTCGGGTCTTCTACATTCTCTGGGAGCCAGAGAGAGAGGAAAAAACAGTTTTCTAACCTCTTGTATTTTATCTAGTCAAATTAATAATAATACTGATCTGTAGAAAAGCAGTTCCCACCACAAGAAAGTCAGCTTTTAGCATGATTCTGCTGACAGTTGAGTTCCTTCTTTTTCACCTTTCCTTAGTAGAGAATGAAAATAACCAAAATTCATAAGCAATTAGAC
Organism: Chaetophractus vellerosus; assembly: GCA_004027955.1. NCBI lineage: Eukaryota > Metazoa > Chordata > Mammalia > Cingulata > Chlamyphoridae > Chaetophractus > Chaetophractus vellerosus. Next base: position 4,365 of record PVKH010001901.1, read on the forward strand.
TGTGTTCAATACCACTCTAATACGTGTATTAATTTACATATTCTTTAAAACAACCGATAACAAGTCCCATTATTTCCCCCATTTTATAGATGATGCAACTAGAGCACAGAAAGTTCAAGCAGCTTGCTCAGGGTCACACAGCAAGTAATGGCAGAACTAAGAATCCAAGTAGTATGACCGCCCAGCCCAAATTCTTTATCACTATGCTATTATGCTTCTCAATATAGAGAATTTGCACAACCACAGGACCATTAAAATGATTCCTCAAAGGTATATTCTACCTCCACCTTTAGAGCAGGAAGGAAAACACTGGCAGCTCCTCAGTATCAGCTCCCATCCTCTGCCTCTGGACTTTGGTCCTGGGCCAGGCTCAGACATGCTGCCACACGCTGCTGCTCCACTGCCTTGGAATGCTCTCCTCTTCAGCTCTGGAAAGCATGCCAGACGTCCCACAGTAGCCAGCCCACACCCTTCCTAAGCCTGGTACACAGATCTCTTCCACCTCCGAATTCATGTAACACTCACTGTCTAGTCACAAGCCTATAGATTACCTTCCCAACTGGGTTACAGGGGAAGTGTATTTCCCCAAAGTAAACAGCGGAACGCCTTGCATAGAACTGGTACTTGCAAAGAACTGTAGATTGACCAACTGACTAAGAGAGGGTCCCCAGGTCATAGGAGCATGCATGGTAGGCAACAGACTGGCAGGAGATGGACAGTTTAGTCCTTGATTTTATATGGCTTTTTAAAACACGATTTTTAAGAATTTCATGAATATTATAGAAAGCATTTACTCATTCAAAAAACACTGAATGTGTCAAAGTATTCTGTTGGGTACTAGGAGTAAAATAAAATCCTTCTGAGCTCTGTACGCAAATTACCAGTTGCCTTCCAGACATAGGTTCAAATCCAAAACTATCACCTTTATTCCGATAACACAGAAATATATATTCCAAACTTGCTCCTCCTCAAAGTCTTAGCATTTCTTGTAGGCTCTCCATTCCCTACAGGAAATATGTGACTCACTTTTTCTAGTAAAAAAATAATATACATTAATTCTATGAATGTAACGAGGGGATCATACTAAAAGACCCCGCTCCTTGCTCTACTGTCAACTGAATAATATCAGTGGGCAGCTCTCTCAGTTGCAATTTTAATTTATCATGTAATGAAAGAGTTTACAGTTACTTTCAGAACATTTTTTATTGAGGATTTTAAGTGGAACAATGAATCCAAAAGAATTGTTTTGCTTTTCACAACTCTATAGATATAAATCCCTATGCAATGAAGAAATGTAATGAAATGAAATGCAAATTAAAACTAACAATTCATATTAATGATCAATCTCCTGCTGAAATTTCAATCCAGAATTAATTAGCTTCTAAAATAACATGGAAAGTTGAGGAAGTTGCTTGAACTTTAATGTTATAAATATGACCTGGATTTTTAGTAGCTTTTAACTTTTTAACTTTCTGTAAAAATTGCACAACTGGTAATGGTATAGATTAATACTGGGGATGGAACTGTTTCCTGTGTTAGAATTCCAGGCAAATTTAAAGAAAGGCATCTTCATGTTTGCTTTCTTCTGCTGTATGCAGGCTCTTGTTTACCTATAAATTAGTGTTGAATTTAAAAATTGATAAGTAAAAAAAGAGTAGTAGATACGGATAAACTGAAAGAGCACTGTTAAGGCATTTCCCCCACACCATAACAATGGTATAAAACATGAACATGACGCTTGATAGGATCCACAATGAAGTATGAAAATGTCTGTTCATGACTCTTTGTTGAAGGGTAGCACATACCAGCAGAATCCTGAAAAAGACACACCTAATTAATTATATAAAACTACATTTAAATGGTAATCAACATATTTGACTATTGCAGTACCTATATTTCTTGTAAAAACATCATGAAACAGAAAATGTAAAAAAATAAACAAAAAATAAAACATCATGAAACATACATAAAATCTTTGATGATAAACTGGTGGTTAATTATTATTAAATATTTACTGACAGCACAGTCTACCGACAATATATGTGTGCTATACATACATGTGTCATTCTTTTCCTTCAGGAATTTAAAATCCAAAGGGAAATCCCATCTCTTAAAAAAGTGATTTTAAAGTGCTAATATTGCAAAATTTTCTGTTTTGCAACTTCCCTCTATTTTTGCAGGGATTCCCTCTTGTTTTCAGTTTTTGCTTTACTTATGGCAGACTTTTCATGATGATGGAAAAAATGCCCTTTTGGGGGTCTTTTGTGATGGAGAACGTCTCACTTGTTTATCACAATATTCTAGCCCAGTACAGCAGCTGAAAGACTGTTGAATAAATATTGTTGTATGACTGAATGAAGGTGCTTATAAACTGTTTCATATGTGAGAATATCTTTTGTGTGATAGTAAAATTCAAGCATTGGATTCTGTGATATAATGACATTTCTGACATTCTTATTTTATTTGTCCTATATGTTATGATTTGACAGACTAGAGAACCATGTTCTCATCCATCTGAGTCACAGATTTAGCTCTAAAATAACAGGGAATATTATTAGATACAGAAGACAGAAAAGTGGCCAAGAAAAAAGTCCATACTGTTCCCCAAAGAAAAGCATAACCTATCAACTTAGAATTTTAACAAAACTAAATAACACCATAATCTTTTCTCTTACTTATTACATTATCCTGGTTGCTAATTCCAGTTGTAAAAACGCCATTACTGGGAACCTGCTGTGGCTCAATTGGTTGGGCTCTGGTTTACCACATGGGAGGCCCTGGGTTCGGTTTCTGGGGCCTCCTGGCGAAGGCAGGCCGCTGCGTGGTGAGCTGACGCAGCAGGGGGAGATAGGCAGACACGGAAAAACGCAAAGCAAAAATGAACACAGCGAGCACAAGCAGCAAGGGAGGGGTATATAAATAAATAAAAATAAATCTTAAAAAAAAACACAAAACCTATTACTAACAAGTAATTAAATTGATTGGTTGCAAATTTCTTCTCAATACTTACATATGCTGTAACTTTAAAGACAGAGGAGGTAATTTGTATTTTCTTGGTTTGAGGATGCTTTCGAACACTAAAAAAGGAAAAAATGTTAAATTTCAAATGTTACAAGCATTGGCATAATACATTTAAAATACTGATCACTTTTAGTATTTAGGTCTTCTTATTCATATACATGGAAAGACACAGTTCCTAATTAAAGTGGTTTGAAAAGGATGGCATTTGAGGTTTCATCCAAGGATGGGGCAAGGTCAAGTGAAATGAAATTGGAGAAAACTGAATTGTACAGTTAGAAGGTTTGATGTCAATTTGAGAATCAGATAAAATGATTCCCAGGTTCAAAAAAACTATTGGTAAAATAAGGGTTGGTTAAAGTCAGATTGAGGTGTAGACAGCTGAAGGGGTAGATGAAAGCACACTGAAGAATTAAACTGTATTAAATGCCAGCTCCGCCACTGATTTGTTATTGTACTTTGGGCAAGATTAACCTCTCTGAACCTTAATTTTCTCACATGTGAACTGGGCATAATATGATTCCTTTTAGGAATATATGACAATTAAGTGAGATAATGTATATGAAAACTATTTGTTAAATTATATCATATTAAGAATAAATATCCCTCGGGCCCAGCTAGATAGCTCAGTGGATAAGAGCGCACTGGGGTCCCACATGGGAGGCCCCGGGTCCGGTTCCCGGGGACCTCTCCTAGCGGGCAGACCGCCTTGAGAATGGCAAGCCGCCATGGGCGGGCCGGAGCCGCCGTGGGCAGGGCAAAAAGCTGCCACGGACAGGCAAAAGCCGCCACGGGCAGGGCAGGTCGCCCGCGAATGGAGCGCAGCCAGCCACCCGCGAACTGAAAGCCGTCCGTGAACAGACGCAGAAGCGGCCCACAAGCGGGGAAAGCCGCGCCTGCGCAGTGACCACTCTCGGCGCGTCGCCGCAGCGGGGGGGAAGGGGAGATATGTAATAAAATAAATAAATCTTTAAAAAAAAAAAAGAATAAATATCCCTTAGTAGCTCTTGTTCAGTTGCTCTCCCCAGAAAAGATTACCTATGGCAATATATAATGAGGAAGCAAACCGAAGATTGCGAGAAGCAAGTAATATATTTATATACTTATTATCTACATATAAAATACATACATATTTACACTGTTTTATAGATTTGCAAAATACCAGTACATACATAATTCATTTAAAGATTACATAACTCAGAGAGGTGGGCATTATTTTACCAGTTTTGTAGACAATAACACAACAGAAGTTAAAAGGCATACTTCTAAGACTACCCAGCTAAAAGTGCTATCTGGGAATGGTATGCAGGTGACTCAGAGTCCAGTCCTCTTGGCCCTCAGCTGTTTACCTGCACCTACTCCGTAAGAACATACGTATCAGAGGAGTTGCTCACGTGCGAGCTATGCGAGTCAAATTCCCCATTTCATCAGGTAGACGTATCACTGCCCTCCTCTACTACAACTGTAAAAGTAGTGGCAAGAGGAGGAGGAAGTGCAGGGAGGTGGACTCTGTGGGACCAGTGTGTGGATGTTTGTGTGGGTGTGCATGTGCATGTTAATTTGAACTTATGTGCCCACAGGGGATGGCCAGCCTGAAGCCATTTCAAGTCTTCAAGATTCAGTTAGTTTTCATCTCTACTAGAGATTTAATCCAAGAAGTCACATGATTAGTAGATTTTCAAATATTTCTATGACATCGGGAGAGGTCATTTTTATACCTAATAACATAATAAAATCACTGTGTAATTATTTTACCTAATGCCTAAGATATACTGCTTAAAAACTGAAGATGACTTTAAAATTCTGTGCTTACCCAAGGGGTGACTATAAGCACTCCCTTTACGACATTTGTATACACCCATATGCCACTTCCACATCAAAATATCAAACATATCTATGGTTATATCTCAATCTAAATCTTGATCTGGAAGTGGTTATATGAATATAAACATATATATAAAAATTCACTGTACACTTCTGATTTGTGCAATTCACTGTACGTAAGTTATGGTTCAATTTTTAAAATCTAAAATAAAAAACTTTGTAAAAGTTTGTGCTTTATATATCATGACTATTAAACCCTTATCAATACGTGGTTTCCAAATATTTTCTACCATTGAATAGGCTGTCTTTTCACCTTCTCAACAGAGCCCCTTAAAGTACAAAAGCATTTAATTTTGAGATCTCATTTCTCTATTTTTTCTTTAATTGCTTGTGCTTTGGGTATAAGGTCTAAGAAACCATCTCCTACCACAAGATCTTTTTTTTTCCCCTAAAGATTTTTTTTTATTACATCCCCTCCCCCCCCTTCTGCTTGCTCTTGCTGTGTGTCCATTCTTGTGTTCCTCTCTGTCCGCTTTGTCTCTCCCCGTTGCGGCGACGCGCCGAGACTGGTCACCGCGCAGGTGGCTTTGCCCCACTTGTGGGCGGCTTCTGCTTCCATTCACAGCAGGCTCCGCTTCAGTTCGCGGGTGGCTGGCTGCGCTCCGTCTGCGGGCAACCTGCCCTGCCCGTGGCGGCTTTGCCCTGTCTGTGGCAGCTTTCTGCCCTGCCCACAGTGGCTCTGCCTGCCCACGGCGGCTTGCCCTTCTCAAGGCGGTCTGCCCACTAGGAGAGGTCCCCGGGAAACGAACCCGGGTCCTCCCATGTGGTATACCGGCGCCCTATCCACTGGGCTATACGGCCAGCCCCTACCACAAGATCTTGAAGATGCTTCCCTACACTTTTTTCTAGGAGTTTTATGGTCCAGGCTTTTATATTTAGCTTTTTTATCTATTTTGAGGTAATTTTATATAATGTATGAGACTGGGGTCCTCTTTTATTCTTTTGGATATGGATATCCAGTTCTCCAACACCATTGTTGAAGAGACTGTTCTGTCCCAGTTGAGTGGGCTTGATAGCCTTGCCAAAAATCTTTGGATTGTTCACATGCTGGGTGAGCTCTGAATCCCAGCAGAATTGCAGGCAACTCCTACTCTCCAGTTCTTTGAGCTTGCCCTGGACAATCGACGAAACGACAATGATGGAAAAGTCCCATATCCCAAAACAAGGAGTATCTACAACTGCAAGCAAAGCAATTCCTTCCATCTGTCCCATAATATCTAAGTCCCCTCTCAACCTGAAGCAGTCAGAGCAGACATCATTCCAAATCCCTCAAGAATGAGGAATGAACAAACATAAGGGGGGAGTGTAACCACAGACCAAAGTAGCTTTCTTGTTACTGTAGTTATCATGTTGTGTTAACTGAAGAACATGTAACATTGATATAAAGGTAGTGGGTGCCAGGGGTTCAGAAGGGAGGGGGAGAGATGAAGAGGTGGAACACAGGGCATTTTTAGGGCAGTGAAATTGTTCGGTGTGATCCTGCAAAGATCAGCACATGACATTATACATTTTGTCAAAGCCTATAAAAGTGTACCACGCAAAGTGTAAACCATAATGTAAACTATGGACTTTGGTTAGTAGCAATGCTTCAGTATTGGTTCATCAATTGTTACAAATGTACCCTCACCGGCCCGGCTAGATAGCTCAGTGGATAAAGAGCGCGCTGGGGTACCACATGGGAGGCCCTGGGTTCGGTTCCCGGGGACCTCTCCAAGCGGGCAGATGGCCTTGAGAAAGGCAAGCCACCATGGGTGGGGCAGAGCCGCCGTGGGCAGGGCAAAAAGCTGCCATGGGCAGGGCGGAGCCCCCACAGGCATGGCAAAGTCACCCGTGAAAAAAGTGGAGCTGCCGCCTGCGAACCGCCGCGGAAGCCAGGCAGCCCACAAAAAACATGGA